>VZTL01045041.1:376-14848 GCA_013400535.1 Scopus umbretta | reverse complement strand
CTCAAAAGGAAAGCGGTATTTTGTTATTTGTTTATAACAGGAGTTTGCACTTCTACAGAAGAAAATTTGGAGTCACTGCCTGATGGAAATACGGATTTTAGGGGTTCCCTTTAAGATGGAGCTGTCTCTACTAGCAGAAGATAAGGGCGAAACATGAGAGGGATGCTCTGCTTTCAGATTATGTAACAGAAACAATGGGAGTCAGAGCTTACACCAAAAATCGGCTTCTGCCGGGGTAGAGCAAAACCGGAGGGCACGCTGACAGCTCCGTTCCTGCGTGGTTGGAACCGGAGGAAGGGAATGAATATTAGTCAAGCGGTGGGATAAGCTGGAGATGCAGTGACACAATTTAGGACAGAGTCTGACAATCGTGAGTTAAAGGGAAGCTCGTTTTTGACAGTGAACCCCCCTAACTATTTGTCTGTTTGTGTTCATGGAAGAAATGTCATATCTGTAATAACTCAAATGAATATGCCTCATGAAACAGAGCTGTTCCTGCAAGGGAGCATCCAATTAGCATGAGATGTTTGATCTGATTATGCCTCAATATACAAATCTTCTATGAACCAGTGAAGCTACAGCTGGAGAAGACAATACATATTAAGTCATCCTCCACTGCATTCAGGACTGCTCCTCGCACTACTTAGTGTTATATAATGTAATCCAAGGGCTGCTTGCATGTCTCCGGGGAGATTATTCCAAATGGTAACAGATTTCCTGCTCAGAAAGGTTTTCCCTAATGTGAAATGTAAAATTAACTTCCACTCATTTAATCCTGTTGGTTCCGTGGATCCTGTGCACCCACCATGGATTAAATAAAACCAAAACTCCTTTCCTTCCCAGCTCTTCTGCCTTCTGTATGTTGGTAAACCAGCAGTACTCATTTGGTTGGTTTATCTTGTCTCTTAAAGGCATTTCATCGTGGAAAACTGTCTAAATCCTTATTTCTTTTTAATCTTACTTTCCAGCAATACCGTAGAGAAAGTGAAGTTGTGGATGGCTTTAGAATAGGATAGCTATATACCTCTTTTAATCTGTAAAAATATTGTTGATATTTAATAAAGATCCTCTTGAGCAATGGAGAAACTGGACTTTTACAGAAAGATAAATGGTCAAAAGGCAATACGGAAAGTATTATAGGTAACCAGAATATGCTTTGCAGGGGTGTTGCAGCAACAACCCAATAATGTTTTTCATATAAGCCCTTCATTAATGGGAGAGTTGTAAGTAATAAGTTTTTAAAATTCTTGCATATATAACTCATATACAGAAGTACGACCTTTTTGCTTGATGATACCCTATTTTAATTGTCCATATTTCTCTTTTCCCAAATGTAATTCCAGGTGGTAAGCTTTATCCAGCGTTTACCTGGTTGCAAAGAACAAGCATCTGTTTTCAGGGAAGAGGTAAGTCAAGGCTGCCCAAATCCTGTGCGGTGCCACTGGTGGGTCCAATGGCATTGAGGGGTTTTGTACCCCTGTTACTCTGGAGTTGCCGTGCACAGAGCATAGACATGCTCAGACTTGTCATTGAAGAGCCTGTGGCATTTAGGAGGCAGCTTCAGCATCGAGCTGAATTCCAGCATGGCTAATTGCATTCCACTGCTTTAAATTTCCCCTGCAGTTCCAATCAAGGAGCTTATGCTTAACATCCTGTCTTGGACTATTGTGCAGTGGGTTTGGCATCGTTATAAAGATGTCCTGTTGGAATGGTGCAATGAAGATCTCATCTGCTCCCTCTAACGAGCACATATGCCTGTTTCTCTTGGTGAGGCTGGCAGGCTTAGGGTTTCCCAGGAATTGCTGGCTTCCCCCATGGGCTGAGGTGAGAGCAGGAGGGGAACCTTTCCTTGAACAAGTAGAGGTTGGGAAATCAGAGCATCTCCTGCATGCAGTGTGTCCTGTCTTTGCTGCCACTTGCTGAGCTGGACTCTGTTCCCTGTTTATTGGTGTGTTCCCCATGGCTTCTGAGAAACCGCAGGTAGTGCAGGACATGGCCGTCCTCTTTCTTAGCATGCTTCTTTGCATGGATCATAGACACCTGGGCTCTGATGAGTGCTTCGGCTTCCAGCTACGTTGCAGGTATGACTTGGAGATTCTTTATGGGCCCCTGATAAATTTGCACAAGCCTACCTCCCCTTCTGTCATCACAGCTCTACTGCTCTGATTGTAAGAGCTTGAGGGAAGAGGCTGTACCATCTCTGTTCTGTGCAGCGCTGAGCGCACCCTTTGTACTGAGGAAAAGCATTGCACGTTGTAGTGACTGTAAAGGGCAGGTTTTTAATAGATGACTGCTCCCCAGAGCTGGCTTCCTTTCAGGATGAAGCGGCTGTAGTGCAGTTTATGGGATTTATGTATCTGTGTTTTGTTTTCCCTTGTTTAAAAAAAACATGCACACACGCATGAAATATAAAGCAAAAGAAATGGAGGCTTGCAAAAAGCTCTAATCACAATGTAACTATAGAGTGGAATAATCTTTCATCGAATATAGTGGGAATAATGCAATTTATTCGAGTGAACCAATCTTTCAGTGTAGCTGAGTGTAAAAGGTGCATCCTGATTTCTGGTGAAGATGTAGTGAGAGTTTGGTGGGTAAGGTGTAATTAGCAAATCTTCTAATGAATCCAGGCATTCACCATGTATTTTATTTCTTCTAGCCATAAATTAAACGAGTCCTGAGCACAGTGACTGCTTTCTGGTTCAGAGAGCGGATAGCCAATGTTCTATTTTAATACCTTACTTTCTACAGCCTCAAAGTATGATTCCCTACACCAAATGAGGGGGGCTTGCGTTGTTTTTCAGGTTTATGCTCAAACCAAATTGTCAGTTTGAAATTAAAAACCTTTTAGCAGTTTGGCTTTGGCCACCGTTCAAGTGTGAGTGACCGGACTGCTGAGCTCCACTGGCATTGTCCATTAGCTGTAATCAGGCCTTTGAGTGCTCACCGTTTAGGATAAATAAATCCCTTGCAGACTTCTCTTGGCGGGGGGAGAGGGGTAAGTTGCTGCTTACATTGGGAACGAAGAGAACAAATTGTGCACAGAATTTTAAAAACCATCCAAATAAGACGGAACAAAGAAATGACTAATAAAGCACAGGCACTGATATTGTGCTTGTTTCTAGGTCCAGTTCAGGGAAGGTCTGCTTAAAATAAGCATCTTTGAGGCAATGCAGTGAAAATGAAGCATAGTAATAATATTGGACTCAAAAACATTTTGAAATGTAGGGCTGTTTTCCAGCAGTTTTCTGCTACTCTTGACTCTGTATTATTTAATTTAAGCAGCAGTCCATTTGTTTCAAGCTATTTTTAACATGTTCATTGCAATAGTGTAGACTCCAGGCAGCTTGCAAATAAGATTCGGGGGTGTTGTGTGGATGATCTGTGGACTGGGAGCACTGCTGTCATTTCCGGTGTACCTACTGGGAGGTTAATTAATTTGCTAATGATCTCTTATGTGGTCAGAGAAGGGGAAACCAGATCTCTTGGCTCCCAGCTGTTTGCTTTAATTATATGTTTGTCCAAGTTTATTCAGTGTATCCTCTTCCACCAGTCATTGACGTCCAAAAAAGTTCTAGTTAGGAAGACCACAGAAATAGAAGAATTGTTACTCTGGATGAGGTGAGCAGCCGGTATACTCTGCTGCACTGGTGAACGTCAAGTGAGAGGATGAGATGCTGTCAGTAAATGGACTCTAGTGGTATAACGTACAGAGACACATATTGTTTGCCTGTGTCCATTAATCTTTGGCTGCTTCCCTGCAGCATTTGGGGTTGTATTATATCTGTGTTGTCTCTGTGGCTGTTCTTGTAAACCCAAGTAAATTCTTAATCTCTTCTTAAGATAATATGTTACGATTTCACTCACTGCTACCTAGAGCATCCTGTATTCTCACAATGTAGTATGTTTTTTGCTTGCTTGCTTTGAATCTACTCGAGTATCTCCTTGCTGATGGATTAGGAGAGTGCGAATGTAAGTCCAGACAGGTTACATGTCTTTACTATGTCTTGTTTTATATAGCATATGATCTCTTTTACCATATGTTAAGCAAGCCCATTTAGTGTCATTGAAAACAATTTCACAATAGCCTGCTGTTTCTCCTTTAAACAGAGACTTGTTGTCTATGGGCATAGTATGTACTGGTGGTGGGAGTAGCCAGATGTTCACATCTTGGGAATTTTTCTCATCTATAAGCTTTTAGCAGAGCTGACCAAAAGCAGCAAAAAAAAAAAGGGGGTTGGCTTTAAATTTTACCCTGAACAGCTTAATAGGAGTCGAAGAGTCTATGCAATGATAGTAGGTAATGAATGCACTAGGAAACGGTGATTTCATATTTCTAATCATCATAGATCAGTGTAATATATTAATTCTTGGATAGCTGCCTCCTGAAGACTTGCATTCTGAATTTCCTAATCTAATTTCTGGCCACATATTGTGAATAGGCCGTAGGATTTTTGACAGTTGTTAGCTTTTTATAGCAATTATAGTGAATAAAAAGTCTAGTGAACCAGCATCCTGCTCAAGGTCTCTCCATAAGCCTTGCCCACACTTGGGCTTCTCTATTTCTAGAAAAAGAGCTTCTGGATGAGGCCTAAGACCCTTGGAAAGGGCAGCATGCCTGGACACCTCACAGGGGTGTGGGTGCCAGAACTGGGGAGAAATACAAGGTTTCAGTGTTCAGAGCTGTGTTTGTACTTTCATTCCTCAGATCAAAGTATATTGTTTCATTGAACGACCAGAAGTGAGGATCCTGCCTATCTCTTGATGGTAATCTTTGTCTTATGTTGTGTTTCCAACCTCTAGCAGATAGATGGTGAGGCCTTCCTGCTCCTGAACCAGAGCGACATAGTTAAAATACTCAGTATCAAGCTGGGTCCTGCCCTGAAGATCTACAACGCCATTCTCATGTTCAGGTCCGCAGAAGACAACTGAGAAGAGCCCTTTGGCAGAGCCCATGAGGAACTGACAGGGAACAGATCTTCAGCTGAGAGCGTTACAATGTGCCGAACAGGCAGATTGAGACTCAGATATATTTTAAGTAGAACTTATTAAAAATATTTTGAGGACATAAAAATCCTGCCACAGTCTGGAATATGGGGCAGCTTCACTTCCAAGAAGAGGATATTATTATATTTTGTAATTGAATTTGGTTTTGATATATCAATCTCTTTTTGAGATCTAGAAGAAACCTCCAGTTATAAGGGGAATCCAGGGTAACATTGGTGGAGCTGCAATAGCAAGAAGAAAGCTATGAGTAAAATGACTGTTGTGTCCAATGATAGTGCCTGAAAAGAGGGACTGAGTTTTCACCAGCATGTTTAATATATTCTGTATGTCTAAAAACTCTGAAAAGAGAGTAAGAAAATAGGAAAAAGATGCACTTCGAAGCAACTCACCTGTATCCTTCAGTGCTGTGACTGAAGAGCTGACCTTTTCAGGACTAGTTTTTAAATTCCGGTTTCTCCTACTGATCCTAGTTGTTCTAATACCCTTGGCTATTGGGCTGCTTACACCACAGCAGAAAGGTACCATGAGCAAAGGGTTTCCATCAGCAATGACTTACATAATTTCTGGTAACAAGCAAAATGTTCTCATTCATGCCACCAGACAGTGGAAAGCAAGCCCTGTGTAGATGGGCTTTGGGTAGGCAAAGATCTCTCGTAAAGTCAATTATTCTAGCTGTAATTCTCCCATCAGTGCTTTTGTGCAACTGCTGACCGGACCAGGAGCATCTTACGGCAAAATAGCACAATCAGGAGCACTTGGGAGTTTGATGGGTTCATTCTTACCCTCTCCACTGTCAGCCAAGTGCCAGGAATACGAGTGGGAAACCCAGCAGTGGCCAGCATATGCGTACAGATGCAAACAGATTTCGTAGAAACAATTTGCTTTAATGTTTGAACAATCAAAACTCATGAACGCGTAGTGCTTTAGCCTTTTCAGCCTGCAGGTGGACTTTGGTCTGTCCTGCAGAAGAGTCAGTGTGCTGCAGCAGCAAGGCACTGGCTCCTCTGCCTCTCTAGTGGCAAGACAGGCAGAGCACACAGGGCTCTTTGACAGGAGGGGGATCAGGGTTTGAACAGACAGCAAAACGAGGTAAGAATTACTTCTCAAAAGAGAGCTAATCTGCGTCGGGGAGGACGCAAAGCTTGTGGCTGTGTTCCTGTGCAAGCAGTCTGTCCTCTCCTGGTGGTAGGGGAGCACGAGTATGTCCTGCTGCGCTGGAAGTCAGAGCGTAGTTTTATGAGCATGCACCTGAGACAGTGATGTCCTGTGGGGGGGATTTCCACACTATGACTTCCAGAGCCGTCCTCTTACAATGGAAGCCCTGGGAGAAGCGGTGAGCCTTGCTGGGGCTCTGCTCAGCGTTTCCATTTGTCCTTGGCAGCACACTAGCTCGTGATTCTTCCTCTGGCCGCTCTCCCTGATAGACATTTGGCTGTTCTGGAGTTCAGCTCGAACCGTCTTAGCTAGGGAAGCCTTTTCACCCCATCATTCAGAGCTGCCAGGCTGAATCCTGTGTGTGTGAACCCCTCTGAGCGCTGTAAGTGTGCGTACGTGGTGTGGCTGAAGGCAGGCGTGCTATCAGCTTCAGCCCAGGGTTGCATGAATTTCTCAGGGCATTGCATGATGAGATGTCGTCCATCCATAGGCACCTCAGACTCCCTCCCGGACTTGGCATCTTTGTCACCAGTGTTGTTCTGGTAGTCCCAGCCCTGCAGCTCCTCCAGGAGCCATCAGGAACTGAGGATGAACACGCTGTCCATGAGTGTGTGGTGATGCAAGGAACGCGCTTGGTCTTCCTTCCCTAACGACTCCATGTCCTTTGTCCAGCCTTCCAGCTGCTGAGAAGGTCCTGGTGACTTTACCTAAAGTAGTAAGTTCCTTAAAATTGTAAATAGAGCAGACTCCACACTGCTGAGCCATTCAGTCGTGGATTAATAGATAGAGCAATTTGTCTCCGTACTTTCTATTTTTGTGTAAGATGGTTAAGGAGTTTAAGCCTTCCACAGAGAAGACATAGGGGTGGTGGGATATTTAATAGCTGAAACATTAAACATCAGCCAGGCAACTGCAGGAGAGTAATTTAATGCAGTGTTAAGGACTACACAAGATATGAATTTAATTTATTAAAATACGTTTTTAGTATGATAGCCAGGATATTCACCAAAGAGTCACATTCCTTTATCCCGCTCTGCATATGCCATGTCTGTAAAGACTTGAATTGTAAGTGGCATGTCCTGGACTCTGACACAAGTCGCCTTCTAGGCAAAGCAAAATTGTTCCCTGACAACTGGAGCGGAGGATCCGTAGCTGGGCTGGTTTGTTCCTGGCTCTCCACCGACTTGCTAAATAACCCTGAGCCCTTATCTGCTCCAGTTTCCCCCTCTGTGACACCCATCCAGGTGAGGGGAGTGCAATTTTGCCTTTCTCTTGTTTCTAGCAAGCAGGTCCTGCCGCATTTTCTGTTTTACCTCCTTGCTTTGGGAAACTGAGTTGGGGGACAGCAGATTGCCTCCGGCAATAAAACAAAATATAATATTATTTCATCTCTCTTACTATATATAGATAGAGGATAAAGAGAATCAGTGAAACAAGCAGTGAGATTCTAGTCACTAAAGTTATTCAAACAGAAGAGACATCTTTAATCCTAGGGGCTGCCAAGCCAGCTGGATCAAAGATGAAAATGTATACTTGGAGTTTGTTCAGTGACAGCAAGAGTAGTGCTTTCAGCAAGGAGGAAGGAGGAACCCTTTTAGGGATAGGAGGAGGAGGAATGTGCTGCTTGTGCCTTTTTTTGTAATCCAGTAATTGTCTTTGCAGAGCAAGCAAGAATGCGCACACATCTATTACTGACTCCCTTTCCAAATATAGCTATATTCTAATAAAATCGAGCAACTTCACGATAACGCAAGGGCAAAAAGATTTCCACTGTCTTCACTGGACACATTTAAAATTCCCTAATATTTACATGACTGAAAAAAAACCTAAACCAGCTCATCATTTAGCCCCATAACTTAGGAATTTCTTAGTTACTGATGCCATTTCGCTTGTGTCGGGGAGCCCTGCTTTCACGTGCAGCTCAGTGACTTGTTTCTGCTGCCAGACTCTGCCTGTACAAACTCTGCTCTGCCTTTTCCCAGTCCCGGTCGAGGCCTGTGTCAAGGCGAGGGGTCTCAGATGCCTTTGATTGTCTAATGCCTTGTTGTCTAATTTGAAACATGCACTTTGAAGCAGAAAGCCAAAAGTTGTAGCTCTGTGGTGAACAAAGCTGAAACTGGTTAATGCCACCTGGTTTTAGGAGGCTTTTGTTGTCTGCTGAGTGTTGGCAGAAACCACCCGTCGGCCCAGCTGAACCCAGAAGTCACTTAGAAATATAAATACATTTCTTAGAAGCAACCCAGAGCTGTGACAAATTCCCATGGGCCAGCGGTGCGATTGGGAAGTCTCAGTTCTCAATTAAAATGGATCTTATTCCTGGGTATGTTTCTGTTCATGTACCCCTCTTTCTGAAAGCCAAAACAATCAGATTTTTCTCCTCCTTGGTAGAGTGTCCTGTTAAAATTGTTCTCTGCCATCACCAACGATCATCCTTGTAATCCAGTAGCAGCAAATTTCTGCTCTGGATAATGAATCACATTAAAGTTGGACAGAAGTGTTCCCCAACGCTGATAGCAAAACTCTACAACCGAAGGGGAAAAAATAACCCGAAACATTCAGCCCAGGGGATAAGCTAGCTCAGCTGTAGAAGATTTCCTGCCTGCTACTTTCATGCCCTGCTTAGGGATTTATACCACAGAAAGCTTTAAAGTTTTTGACATCCTCTCCATCATGTGATGAGCTAGCTTATTTTTGAAATTCCTATTGCTTGAACTGGAAACACGTGCAGGGGAAGGGAGCCTGTCCCCGCTGCCTTGGTTCAGCCTCTGAAACGTTTGCCTGTTTGAAACCAAACAAATACTTGAGCTTTTTGACACGAGCCATGACATTGCACTCCACTGATGCTTTCTTCTGGAAATGTGAATAAAATTAATATAAGTTCAAACCTGACTCGTTCTTTCCGTGTTTGGGTCTGACCCCGGCACGTGCTCGCAGCAAGCTGGGCTGGCTTGCTGCCCTGAAGGGCTGTCACCAGCGTGGTTTGGTCATCGTGGAGGTCCCTGGCTTTGTCCCCTTGTTTCCCTCCCCCTAAACCTGGCAGTCGAAATGCAGGCAGCATTTTCATCTTGTATCTCTTTCACCAGGCAGAGCCAAGCCATGTATTTCAGCTCTTGATCTGTACACAGGACAGCGTCAGCCTTGGCCGCATTGTCCACTGAAGCCGTGCCTGATCCCTCAACTCCTTGCTGTCCTCTACTGCTGACGGAGTATTTTAACCCCTTGTGGTTTCCTATTGCAGACCATCCCAGGACTCTGCCGTCTTCCTAAAGCAGCTTCCAAATGTGAGTGTTTAACTAAAACTAGCAGGAACTTGTTATCGGTATGAATCAGTGTTAAAACTCCGCGTTTTGGGGTCTTTGTGTCTATTTTACCTTCTTTAATGCCCTGTTGGGCTTCTCCACTGTGACCCCATAGCAATTTTAATTAACTCACTTGGGCATTTGTTTCTGCTCTAATTGTAATTAGCTGATAAATTGCAAAACACTGGGCAATATGCCAGCAGTTGGTTTTGCCCCAGAATCAGGTGGTGGAAGCTTTCCTTCTGATGGTCACAGAGGTGTTTCTGATGGAGCCAAAAGGCTGAAGCCGAGCCAAGGGCAAGAGGGGACCAGGGCGCGGATTCACTTCGGCGGCTGAAATGAGCAGCCCTTTCGAAACTAAAAATATTGGGAGGGTTGGCACCCAGCCATAATTTCTGAACTATCCCATCATCAGGGTAAACATTTGCTCTCATTGGTTTTTCCCTCCCAAGTTTTTTTTGCTGCTGTTTAAACCCCGCCTTGTTTGCTTTTGTTACTGTGATCGGATTCCCAGTCTGGTTAGCTTGGATGCTTGTTGCCCACTCAGTAACATCAAATTTTGCTTTTACTTGCTCTGTTCGTTCCCTCGGGGTTCTGCTGGGATGCGTGCTTGTCTGTGTTGTTGCACTTGTGATATCTGAATTTCTCTGCAGAAGGGATTTTTTTTTCATCAAGATTTTGATGGAGAAGTCTTAACAGAGCAGGGTGCATCAATCACCCAAATGGCTGATTATATTTGCAGATTATTCTGCTCAGGCAGACGTGGAATTTTTTGTCCCGAGTCATATTTCTCCTTGGGCAGGAAAAACCTGTAGTTTATTTTTTGTCTGCTTGAACGCTGAAGTTGTTCTGTGGTCAGCCCTGACCGCCCTCCTTGGGACTGATTTTTCCCTCGTGCCGAGGCCCTTGCACGATGCCCCTGGCGGGGCTTGCGCACCCACTCGAGGGGTCTCTGATTTAAGGTGAAGGCAAAGTATGGCAGAAGGGAAATGCCATCCACATCGCTTCTTTGCATCGTCCTTCAGCCGAACATCTCTCCCCCCGAGCCTGGTTGCAGCCCTTCAGACCTGCTCAAGCCACGGGAGCGAAATTCCTTAAACTCTGCCTGTCCCTAATGCTCGTCAAACCCTTGTAATTAGACTGAGCTTTGGCAGCTGTGACTTGGGGGCTGCATTTGCACACACTCCATGGTAGCAGGTGGGTGACCCCCTCAGCCTGCACCTCCAGAAGAGACCACCTCCTCCTCCTCCTCTCCTCCTTCCTCCTCTCCAGCAGCTCTGCCCCGTGGAGGACAGCAATACTCGGCCCTGTAGTGAGGTACGTGCGCAAACCTTCACTTGTTGCCTTTCTTTGCTGGAAGTATGATGCTTTCCTGTAGGGGAAGGTGTGACGTGCAGTGCTCACCGGGGGATTGTGTGATTCTATCGCTTGCACAGAGCTTTGAGCTGCTCTTTGAGCAGCTCCTTCGTTCTTGTTAATGCTGGTATGAAAATTTGCCAAAGAGGCAATGTGGCTGATGGGGGTAGAGCCAGCAACTGGGAAAAGGAGCATCCTACTCACCCCCACCCCATGCCACACATCTCCTGCACGATAAGACAAGTGACCCGCCGTCCTCTCCTCCTTTGCCTCCTCCCTTGGAGGATTCGGCAGAGCAGCAGTGCTGCGTCCGTGCGCCTGTGCCGGCATCCTCCGCCTTTAGAGCTGGGGATGCTGCAGCCTGCTGGAGAGCTGGGGGTGACGGGAGCCTGTTGGTCTTGGCTGCGTGGTTCTGGAGTTTAAGAAATGGTACTTGCTGGGCTGAGCTCTGCTCCTGTCGTCACCGAGTGAGATGGTGCGGCACAGAGGGGCTGTGTCCGGAGTGATGGCACCAGATCCGGGTTTTATGGTTAGGGTGGCGTGAGCTGGTTGCTTTCAAAGACTAATAATAATTTTGAGAGAAAAGCTTGTGCTGGAGTTGTGTTGTTCCTTTGAGAGGTTGACTGTGGCCTGCACGTGTATAATGTGCCTAGGTCTGGCCTGGGGAGTTCTGGGGGGCTGCACTGGGGCTGCTCCGGCAAAGGAGGCATCCATGTCCCCCCAGGGCTCACCCACGGGATGGAGCAGCCTGGGAGCTGCAGCAAAGGTGGCTCTGCTGAGCATCTCATGAAAAAGCCAAGCCCATTTGCCTTTTAAGTGCTTTTACACACTGATTTTCATTGTGCTTTTGCAGCAGGGTTGAGGAGTTAATCAGCATTTTATCAAGGCTCAGTTAACCTGCTGTTACCAGCGGGTGCAAAAGGAGGTGCGTACTGAGCACCACGCCAGCTCTGACCTCCTCACACCTGCCCATAGGGCTGGCCGGATCCTGCACCTCCAGGGACCTCCGGCAGGGTCTCTGCCTTGGTTTCCTACACACACAACTTGTCCGGCCACTGAAAACTCTCAAGCCCAGCAGCTTTCCCAGCAACAGGAACTGTAAAGACAAACATCGCTGCAATACCCTGACAGCCCAGCCCCAGCGGGGAAGAAGGATGCGGGGATGGAGGGGGGACCCTGCCCTTCTCCATCCCGCACAGCTGAAGCCAACGGGCAACTTGCAGCTTCAGGAGAAAGAGATAACAGTGGTCGGAGGGGTTCAAGGACAAGGCTGGCTGTGCTCTGCCCGGGGGGGGCTTAACTGTGTTCGCTGCACCCCAGCCATCAGCAGAACTGCTGGTTCTTTCCCCAAATAATGCGCTCGCTCCACTATTTATTGTCTTTGTGTGTCACTTCCCCTAATATTTTCTTATATCCTTGCTGTCAAGTACAGCCTCAGCTTATTAATTGCCCCATGACACTTTCTCCTCTCTACATTATTCAGTATCCAGACACTGTTAATGTAAGCAAGAATTTTTTTTTCCTTTTGGAGACGGATACATTTGCTGCTGAAATGTTTCCAGCTGTTTCTTTGAGAAATGCGCTGAAGACTTGTGCGAGCAGGGTATCTGTGCCACGGCCCCAAGCAGTGCCAGCGCGGGGGCTCTGGCATCCCCCTGGCAAACCCCTTCCCCGCCGGGCTGATGGGCTCTCATCGCGGAGCACGGCACCGGTGCCTTCGGTCGTGTGGTCGTTGCGTTTGCAGTAAGGTTCGTCCTCAAAAACAGGGTTATGGTTTTGCCAGGGTCAACCTGATGTCCCCACATGTCATCGGTGGTGGGTCCTTTTGGGCTGCAAAGTGGCTTTTTGCAGCAATGTTGATTTAAGAAGCATTTCCACCTGCAGAGCAGTGTCTGGGCTGCCTTTCAGCTCTGTGCTTGAGTTGACTCAAATTACTGAAGTGTTAAAAACAAAAAAAGGTGGTTTCAAACTTTTCCACGGTTTGGGGTCGTGGCTGTGCTGGGAGCCAGCAGCTCTGCGGGTCAGGGTTGCCAGAACGCCTCTGCTTCATGCACCATCCTAAAACTCAAATGAAGCTCTTCCGCTCTGGGCTCAGGTACCCGGGGCACGCAGCTCTGGGTTTTGTTATCCCTGGCAGAAGCAAAGCGCAAGGAAGCTGTGGTATGTCTCTGCATGACAAAGTGGGACCACACAACCGTTCAATGAGTCTCTCTAGATGGTTTTCGCACTGTCTTGAACTCCTCTCTCTTATGGTTGGAATTGAAAAAGGCCAGAGAAGAGGCTTGAATATAAATTTCCCTTTTCCCAAGCACATCTCTGATGCTGGTTGATGGCTGGGGAAGGTCTTGCTCTTTGGTTTCAGTGAAAAACTTTTAAGCATCTTCATTTCAGGAGAAGCACAACGGTTGAAATGTTGATTACTCTTCTTCCCCATGAAAGAGATTTTTTTTCCTCCTTCTTGTGCTGTGCCAGAGCCCCATGCACTGAAAGAATTAACCTAATTAGTCATCAGAGCTCAGTAGCACCTTCTCCATTTTTTTTCCCCCAGGTTCTTTTTCCTTTCTCTGGTCTCCCTCCCCTGCCCGTGGGATTTCCCTGCCTGCTCAGCTCCGCTGCCCTGTGAAGCTGCTTCCCCATCAATCAATTCCTCATGCGATCGGCTAATTCTGCTGCTCTCCCGCAATCGATTCTCTTCCCATCCATGAACGCTGCCCACACGTGCAGCTTCCCCTTCTCTTTACCTCCATCCCTCCTTTCCCCACCTTCCCAGCAACATCTGCTCTCCCAAAGGTCTACCCTGACCCTGCAGCCCTCCTGGAGGTGGTGGGTTGGGCAGCAAGGGACAGGGGGGTCCCTAGGGCATTGCAGGGTGAAGGCAGATGGGTGGCTTTCCCACCAGCTCCTCCAGATCCCATAACAAAACATCATGAAGATGCTCTCAGACAGCAGCAACACAGCCCCGGCAGCAATGCAGCCTCCCCTGCTCCCACCAAGATAGGCCATAGACCCTTCCCGCGGCCAGGAAGCCCAGAATAAATAGGAGCAAGCAGCACGGAGTTCATCCACCCTGAGCGAGACCAGGCTGCAGGCGGGAGCACCATCTCTCTACCCACCACCGCAGCAGAGGCCGAGATGGGGCGATCCAAAACGAGTGGGAATCCCACGGCGCTCAAAGGAGAGACTCCTCCGTCGAGGCAGGATGCTGTTGGGATCATTGTGCTCCTGCCAGGCTCACCGGTTAGAGATTGCAGGCTGGGCTGGAAGGATAAGTGAGCATCAGAGATGTAGTTGGTGTGAGTGGGAGAGCGATGCTGGTGGTTGCAGCACGGACTGCGTTGCTCATCTTGTTGCTCATCTGCAGCGAAGGCAGCTCTGGGAATGCTTTCCCAAGGGATGGGGAAGCCCCTTTCCCACCCTCCTCTCCATAAATCGGCCAAGAGGGTTTCCATGTCTTCCTTGCTGCTTTCTCTACTTCCCCAGGATTTTGCAAAACTCTGTGCTGAGCGACCCATTCGGAAGGAAACTGCCCTAAACAACTCATGAACCAGGCAGTAGATAATAATTTACATTTCAACTAAATAAAGCATTTTTGGCTTTGGGTCAAAACATAGTTGTGTTCAATGTTATCAGTTTCAGAGTGAGTCTTTTTTTTTTTTTT
>VZTL01045035.1:0-20517 GCA_013400535.1 Scopus umbretta | reverse complement strand
CTTTAAAAAATAAATAAATAAATGGCGTGCGCAAGAGATTTAAATCTTATGGAATGGCTTATAAAGATAATGGAATTGCTGTGCTCTGTCTGGCTTCACCTGAATTTTAAATGGCTTGGGTAAAAAACGAGGGGTTTGTTTTTCCTGTTGTCCAATTAAGAACTTTGTCATCACAAGAGATTGCTGAAATTACTACTTTCTCCTTCGGGTTATATTCCAAAAATTAAACAGACTTCTCCTACTCCCCTTAAGACTTTGTAGAGGGATTTTATCCTGATTAAAGCGTTAAAAATTAATGCCACTCAGACAAGTCCCTTTGGATTCTACAGACTACAGCTACTGCCTGTCTCCTCCAGGTATTTCAGTCGACGTTATCTGTAATTAACGTTACATGTCTTAGCCACTGGCTTTTTCTCAGGGAATTTTCAGCAATGCTAAATAGGGGCCAGCCCTGCCTGCTGTGAAAACTGGACTCAAATGCCAGGCAGATCTGGTCTTGTCCTCTTTCCAGCATGCAGCTTTATTAGCAGTGAAGCGGATGCTAAATGGAGAAAATTCAGTGTGCATCTAACTTTCCAGGCTAAGGATCCTGCTTAGGGATCACCTCTCGATACTCACCCCCACCCCTGCAATATCCAGGCTCAGAGACACCGTTTGCTTTTTTCGTTTAAAAGCTGTTGCCTGGTAAGAGGACAAAGCATTTCAGGAAGCCCAGCTAAGCTAACACCCACTATGTGATACAGGTGTGAAGGTGTTTGGTCTCAGGATGGAAAATCTCTGCAAGGAAGACATAAAAGCTGAGATGCACCATCAGAAGAGCCCCGGGCAAGCATTACTTTCACCATTTACCAACCCCACCAGCCCAGCCTCAGCATTTGAGAATTGCAAGCTTCACTCTTCCCTGAATTTGCAAAGCTTTATTCGTCTAATTGATAACCCTTTAAGGACAGCCAGGCAGAGAAGTTCTTCACAGCAGTGCTGTAGAAATTGCAATAAAGAAACAGAAACGTGAGCTGGTGAGTATTTGTTCACAGGCACGCACGTGCGTTCTCCTTACTCCATGGGTATTTATAGACAGATAGGACAGATAAGCCTGAGCACATTTTTCCCCAAAGCACGCTGATAATCCCAACCCAGCAAGGAGGATCCAGCAGGACAAACACCGCTTTTTGCACAAAAACATAAAGGAAATGCCTGATGTAACGAGCTCAGGGATGAGTCCAGGCAGCAGCGTCCAGAGCAGAGCCAAGCAGTGCCGGGCAGTGAGCGTCAAACTGGCTCTCACCACAGGGACCAGGAAGGCACCCTGGGGGGCAAAGGGACACGGGAGGGTGGTGTGGTGGCCACAAGTGACACCTCTGGCCCAGCATTTGTGAAAATTCATGCTTTGTTGCAAATATCTAATGAAAAGCTTGGCACTTGGGACCTTTAAAGCCTCAGAAGGTGAGCTGCCCTATTTCCTAGTTATATTAATATATACTAACTTGCACTGCTTCGGTAGCCCTGTGCTGGCTGGAGAGAGGCAGCGTTGGCTGCATCCTCTTCTAACGCGCTGCGCCGGTCCCTTTTCACCTGCGTATCTCTGTCGGTTTTAAAAATACACCTGCATCAGGACACTGACTTCCTATCGTGATGCCTGGAATCGCAGGTCATCTTAAATGAGGACATTTTTTGAAGCTGGCAAGAACACTGTTACTGCGGTCACTTTGTCGGAAAGTTTTCTTGGGGTTCAATATCAAATGCCTTTTTTAATTGCAGAGTTACTTAGATTTTGATAAAAGTTGCTGTCAATTTCCCAGAAATGTCTCAGGTGATAATTGCCATTTTTAAAATATTCTTCAGGGAAAGGTTTATTTCAATTAATTTGTCAAGTGATGAGGTGTTTTTACAGCTGACAAAACATTTCATTTGGGCATTTTCAAAACAAAAATATCTGGGATGACAGACAGGATGGGGGAGGCAGTGTTGGGATGAAATCACTTTAAAAATTCCAAGTTTTTGACCTAATGAGAGACAGAAATGTCAAACCCTCCAAAACATTGGTAGGACAAGAAAACAAACCACCCAAAGGAACCTTGTATTAATGCCTCAGTGCTCACACAGAGTTTGCTATAGCATCAGCCATGGTCAATATGATGTTGTTAGCTACCTGCTTTTCCTACCTTTCAAATTACTTGGCTACCTCCTCCTATGGCAGCCCACCCCAGCAGCCGGTATGGCTCAGGAGTCTGGCATGGATGCACCGGCTACTCCTCTTGTCTTTCCCAGAACTGTAAAGGTGGCTGTGTAGTTGGAAAAGGCTTGTTATAGAAAAGGGAATCTCTGCTCAGTGTGAGGAAGGCACAGAGCACAGGTTCCTATGGCAGACGTTTTCTAAGCTTCCCCAGTGTTTACTCCTTCCCAGGCAAGAAAACAACCACCAAGAAAAGCAACAATTGCCACATAATTGCAATATTCAGAAAATAATAAATTTCCTTTGGTAAAGGAGCATGTTAGTAACATAAATGTACAGGACTAAGATTGAAATTAGGCTTCAAGGTAATGAAAAATGTGCAAGGACTCTAAAATAATTCCCTGCGGAACAACAGAGGCTCTCCCAGGCTGAGCACTGGCACCCCACATCTGGGGCAGCTCATTGAAGACCACCTACAGCACCGAGCAACGCCTGCGCTCAGGACAGGACCAAAAAGCTCAGTGGAAGAGAAGTTGGAGCACTCTTCAAGGTGAGCCAAGACAACTCACGCGGTGTGAGATGGAGAAGACGTTGGCACAGCCGACCTTAAGAGACAGCTATCAAGGCATAAACACATCCCTTTAGGAAAACAAGGCAACCCCTCCTCAGCCAGACTGTACAGCTCAAGGACATGTGATGTTTCAGCACGCAGATCTCTGATGTCTACTCTCGAAACTGGGAAGGACCTTGAATGCTCTGTTTAAATTTAATTTATAGACAAGAAACCCAAATTTCTTAAAAGAGCACGTCAATAAATTAGCATCAAATTTTGCTGCCTTGTCAAGGATTAGCAGTTTTAATCCATTTCAAGCATGAACTGGGAATTAGAAAATAGTGCTGAGATATTAATAACAAGTAGTTCAGTGTGTGCCCTTAATTTGCTTAAATTTAAAGGGCTGGTAGAAATTTTTATGCAGAGTGGAGAAGGAGCTGAGCAGATAGAATAAAACCATATTAATGGCATAACATATCTAGAGCTTTCAGGATAAAGCTCTGTTTTCCTATTAGTTTCTGCATCAGACATTTACTGGCTGAACCTGTTAGTAGCTGAGGTGTATATCAAGAGTAACTCATTTTCAATCATTTGAGTGAGCAGGACTAACTGCTGTGGACAGGACACAACTGGGCTTCAGTAGCAGACTGCATGTTCAGCTTCCACCTTTAAACCAAAGCATCGTAGTTGTTAGGTTAGCTTGCTCCACTGAATTTACCAGCAGGCTTCCTACAAGGACCCTCCTTTTAGAACTAGATCCTTTAACCTCCAAGACTACAAAGCCCAGTTTTCCAGAAGAGGCTAGATATGGTCCCTCTCTAGCACTAATACTAAAATAGGATCTAGGTTTAAATTGGAGGGTGGATATTAAAGAGACATCCTCATATGACGCGAAAATAATTGTTTGCATCTGTGCAACGGACTCTGTTTTGTGGAAATGTGCATTTAAACCTGGATTGTAAGCACCCATATATTCGGCACGTCTTAATGCTGTTAATGCAGAATGTGTCTGCATAACTTATGGTATACACTATGATGATGAAGTGAAATCCTACGCATAAATCAACTTAAAGGCAGGGAGATTGGTCAAGGGTTAAGGGACTAGCCTTGGGTTTTGAACACCAAGGCTCACGTCTCTCCTCTGTAGCTGAACAGGCTCACAGATGAGTCCTGCAAGCTCCCTGCAACCCACTTCTCCCGCAGTAAAATGAGGCTATAGAAATGCTGTAGCCCAGTCCAGAGGTTGTTGCAAGACGGGGAAAAAAAATCAGCTATGGGTGTTGAAGAAAGTGATGAAAAAGTCTTCATTTCATATGTAAAATATTTTTTATGGAAACATTGCCATGAGGCAATACACACCCTGGTTCAGGAGATGATTTTTCTCGTAACTTCAGCAGACTTTAGCCTCAGCAGCTCGATCGCTGTGTCTACAGCTCACAGATTAGACAGTGATACTCCCCATTTGGGATCTCCATGGCAGCCTTTGTGAAAATTCGTAAGATGTGGCTCTCTCCCAGCCATGTCACTTTTTCCATCCCTTTAAAATCCACATACAATTTCTAGTTAAATTTCATTCCAGTGCTAAAAAACCCTGTGTGAAAGAGGAACTGTGCTATATGTGCAAGTAATAAAGCTACTAGGATTCTCCCATGAGCTGCAGCAATCCAGCCCTGCATGCCCAGCAGTGATATCCTCCATCCTCCACCTGCTCCTCTGCTCAGCTCCTGCCCTCCCACCCCCAGGCACTACACCAGCCCATGCTGAGATCTGTGTAGCAAATGCAGCATTGTGGGTCCTCAGAATAAGTAAAAAACAAACCCAGAGATTTTCATCCTGATGGGCCACACAAGGATGAAGGGGGCGTCCACATGTTGCTCCCAGATATTTTACAAGCCTGGAATCATTTGCAAAATCACTTTCCTGGTGCAATATACCATACTTCTCATATACCACCTTAAATATACCCATCTACACACACACTGTCTGGGGATAACCTTTTGAGTCTGTATTAATTTGCATTTGGTCTGTGGGTGAACAGTAAACAATGCAGGGCCAAGACCCAGAGGTCTGCCTGAGGTCTTCTGCTAAATCCCTCTGTCACTGGTGGTTGCTGTCCGCAACCATTCGCCTCTTCTTTCCATCAGCAACTGGGAAGGCAACTGAGGATGTACTTAAATAATCAGAAGTTGCCTGTTAGACACTGTAAGACAGCATCTCAGGGTCATCCCACGTAGACAGTACTCACACACCTCTTAACACACTTGCACCTTCTCTTTGGATGCGGTACCTGTGCACATAGGAGCCTCCAGCCAACGTGCTGTGCTTCTGAAAGCAGAACAGGTGGGGATAAAGGAGGTCAGACACACCAAAGGGCTTTTAAACTGATTACCAGCACTTCAGGGAGAAAATTAACATACCTCAAGTTGTTTGGAGAACGCCCACAGAGCCCGCTCCCTAGCACAGTCCCATATATCATCGATTTAATGGGTGTTAATGGGCTGGTGCCTTCAAAGCTTTTCAGTCAGCACAGATGTTTGCCCTTTGACAAACCACTTTGATCATTTGTGCTACTAATTATTTTTAATTCAGAAAATGTCATATGAATTGTTTGAAATGTGCTGTACAACAGGGCATGATATTGTTGATTACCTCCCCTAAACTTCTGCAAAACAACTAGCAAAAGTTTGGTCCATGCATGTAAAAAGGAAGTGCAATTAATATGAATGGAGCTGTAAGTTAAGGTCCCCTTTCTCCTCCCAGGTAACAATAGATGACATTAGAACAAGTTGTGCAAAGAAGTTGAGGGAAGACTGCAATATCATGGTCATAAATCACAGTGTCTTGACATAACCTCATTTACAACATGCACCTCATTCCCATGGTCCTTGCCATTACACAGGAAAATGCAGAGATGCTCCAAAACCGAGAACAGATTGCAGAACCAAAGTGAAGAGAACAGAGACCATGCTAATCTGTAGTTGCTTTCAAGTGGCAGAAAACAGTCCTCTTTTCTTCTAGGCAGAATGACAAGAGTAGAAATCTCATCATGTTATACAGTCACCATACATTACATCTATAATCCAGTCTGTCCAAAATTTTTCAACAGTTCAGTACATTTTCCCTTTTAAAAAGAACTGCTTGAGTTTACCTGGAGCAAAACAAGTAAGGCAACAAAAAACAAAGCTAAACCAAATAGTTTTGGATCAACCAAAACTACTGGCTCTGGTACTAAGAGCACTTAATTTGATGCAGAGTTAATTTTTGAGGGTTTTCATTTCAGCAAGAACAGAAAAAAAATCAGTGTTTGTGACTCCAGGCAGTTCAGTCACCCATCAACAAAAATAATAACTAATTATTTACACAACTCTACTCATAACCTTTGTCATAGAATGAGGCAGGACAGAGTGCCTCTGGACTGCCCTTTGTTTATGACTTTCCCTGACCTTTATTTACAGCCCAGCAGAGTGTTTGAGTTCACATCTGAAAGCGTAGCATGAAGGACACATAGGACAAGTTCTCAAGTGATAACATTTTACCTGGGGCTCCTGAAGATGTGCCTCTCCAAGCACAGCAGGAGATGTGGGTCATGTTGGGTTTGCTAGAGCCACCACAAAGAGATGCAGCTGACCAGAGAAGCAGGGGAGGAAGGATGCTTAATGCTCCCTCCAAGAAGCAACAGCTTGTTCTGGACAGGCACTTCTATGGGCAAGAAATCCTGGACAAAGTCCATGACTCCACAGAACTGGAAAACAGCATGGGAATAGTGTCTTGTCTCATGTCTTAAAGGTAGACAGAATCATCTAGCACAGCATGTGTTGTGGTTTAATCCCCATCGGCAACCAAGCACCACACAGCCGCTCGCTCACCCTCCCCCTGCCCCAGTGGGATCAGGGAGAGAAATGGGAAAAAACTAAAATCCATGGGTTGAGATAAAGGCAGTTTAATAGGCCAGCAGATAAATTATTATTAATAATAATATGATAATAATAATGATAATAATAATGCTAAAAGAATACACAAAACAAGTGAGGCACAATGCAATTGCTCACCACCCGCTGACCGATGCCCAGCCCGTCCCCGAGCAGCGATCGCTGCCCCCCCAGCCAACTCCCCCAGTTTCTATACTGAGCGTGACACCATATGGTATGGAATAGCCCTGTGGGCAGTTGGGATCAGCTGTCCTGGCTGTGCCCCCTCCCAGCTCCTTGTGTACCTGGCAGGGCATGGGAAGCTGCAAAGTCCGTGACTGGTGTCAGCACTGCTCAGCAACAACTAACCCATCAGCGTGTTATCAGCATTGTTCTCATGCTAAGTCCAAAACACAGCACTACGGCAGCTACTGGGAAGAAAATGAACTCTGAATGAAGCTGAAACCAGGACAGCATGGTGAAGTTGCTCCTTACCGGGGTCGTGGGAAGGTTCTGGTGACACGTCATCTCCATGCATGGGGAGACAGATGTCTGCCTCAGGTGCTCCGTCAGTAGCTCTAGATGTTGGTCAGGAGATGAGCTCCTACCATGGGACATGCAGGGCTGCTGCCTGGTCCCAAAGAGCACCAAATGGTTAGGAAAATGCTTTTAAAAGGAAGAGGAGGTATTTTCTTCCCTAGTCAGACCAGGTTCCAAATCTTTTTTCCAAGCAACAAATTGTTCTTAAGCAAATTTTTTCTGATAATTTAAGATTTTTTTTCCTGCTAAAATTAAAGTTATTTAGAAGTATTTCTTTTCAACCACTCCACACCAATTTTCCTAGTACATCCTAGGCTAAGACAAAGGATATCACAAAACCAGTAGGAAATTCAGAAAGTAAATGGTTAAGATTATATTCTCCCCAGTTTGACCTTATTTTAGAATAAGCCATGACAAAGTGAAATTAAATCTTTCAAAATAAAATACAGGTTTTAATCACTCCTAATTAAAAAAAAACAGCTGTAAACAATCTATTTAAATGAAACACAGCTTGAATGAATGAGGGGAGGAGATGGGATGCATCTTCTTTGTAACAGGCCAGATCAGCTTTCTGCACCTCCAAGTTGTTGATGTTATCCAAGAAGTAATCATGTTGCTGTCTAGCCAGGGAAGATTGATGCCTATCCGTGCTGACAGACATGCTGATGCCTCTTTTCCTTAGGTTTCCAAGGTTATGGTTTGACAGTCAGTTAAAAAGTTCTCTCTTCCCTGACACCTGTTGGGTTCCACTGACTTTTTTTCCCCTCTCTTCCCTTCTTCTGTTTTAATGTTCTCCCCTTGATCATGGGGATCTTATTAGCACCCTGCTGCAGCAGCCTTTCTTGGATGACTTTCTTCATGCTCTTCTGTACCACGGAGGGGCACCACGGCACCCGCAACTGGCACCCACCATGTCTCCTGCGGACATGACAGAGGAACACAAACTTCACAGCTGCTCTTGTTTACAGTCAGAGCCATATACCACAAACTCACTGGTTCCCCGCTGCCTACACCAACCCTGCAGAGATGGACTGATGGGGATCTGTACCCAGAGCACTGCCTTCACCCCTTCCTGCTGGTCGCTGCTGTGCACGGCAGAGCCGATTGCCACCGTAGCAGGATTCCAGAGAGCAAACCTGGACAGCGCAGATGTCAAAGTTGCATATTCCCAGCTTCATTCTTCTACCTGTAGATGGCATGGATATACCTTGCTATCTCAAGCAGCTCTCCACCTCTGCTCACTTGCTTAGATTCTAGAGATCAGCACTTTTAAATATGAAGTGCTATCTAGTGGGTGAAATTAACTCCTATCAGATGATACAAAACACCTATATGAAATATGTACTTGAACCATCAATGCTTTTAAGGGAATTTAAAGTAATACTCAAGTGAGAAAAAAAAAATGTAGGAACTATTTCACGTTGCTTTACAATGAAGTCTTTATGCAGTGAAGGTTTCCCATGGCAAGTGGGGAAAACCAAGACCCAACAAAGCTCCAAAGAAACAAGCAATCGGGAGGAAACTGTCCGAGTGACATTCTAGCTGTATGAGGTGTAGGACTGCACCTGTGAACTCCACTCACTGAGACATCTCAGCAAATACTGCCTCTGAGACAAGATGTAGGAGGCTGTTCTTAGGAGAAGCAGCCTCTACGGCTAAATTTGCAACCATGCCTGTGTAACTCTGGGCTGGTTATGCAAAAAGTATTTAATTGCATCAAGGTTCAGAGCAGCAGTTAGTGAGAATGACAGGGAAAGAAAAGAATCCTAGCAAGTGTGATTGCAAGGAGAATGAGGTACCTTAGCATTTCTGTAACTCCCAGTAAGCATCCCTCCATAATTTTAACCAGCTAAATGCCTGTGTAAATCAGATCCACAGCACCTTTGTTTAGGAACTCCTGAAAAGTTTATCCTTAACCTTAACTACAAAACACTCAGAATTTTTCCAAAACTCTGCATTTTTATTGAAATGAGAGGTTTACTCTATGCAGAAAGCAGCTCTCCATACAGAACTTCTTTAATACCTT
Organism: Scopus umbretta; assembly: GCA_013400535.1. Taxonomy (NCBI): domain Eukaryota; kingdom Metazoa; phylum Chordata; class Aves; order Pelecaniformes; family Scopidae; genus Scopus; species Scopus umbretta. Next base: position 11,317 of record VZTL01045035.1, on the reverse strand, counting down.
TAGATGGGAACCCTCCGAAAGTGACTCTGTGTCTGCAGGAAGCTGGAGGTCATCTGAAAAAACCCTGCTTGCTGCAATGCCTCTCCTCTACAGAAAAATAATAATGAAATTCATTTTGGGCACTCCATTAAGCTGCAGTGTTCAGAAGCCATTCCTGCAAAGACTTCTATACGGTACCATTAGCACCTACTTGCAATGCACCAAATTAAGTGTGTAGGCAGGACTGTGGAGAAGTAAAGTCAAAATAATTCGTATGTGCAGCTACCTAGGACACTGCTTAAAAGACACAACAGAACTCCTGAACTTGTCTTAATAATTCTTACAGCCATTGCAGTAAGACACCAAAATTTTCCACTATACTTAGAGCAGCTTCAGGTCCCCACAACTCCTTACTTGGACAAGTAACCTCACCTTAGAGCAATGGCTATTTGCTGAGAGGGTATCCTTATTTTACCTCTCTCTTTAGGTGAGGGCAGATCTGCTAGTCATTGCAGAACATATAAATCGCACACTTTTTTGGAAATGAAAAAGAACTTGAAAGCTGGGCAGACTTCATACTGTGGACATGCCAAAAGTTTGAAGAATTATGTCGGAGAAGAAAGAATAAGCATTAAGTCATGCCTACATTAGGGACAAGGGTTCACTGTGCTTTATTATTTTATTTTATGCTGCTTTTTATAGTTGAGGAAGGGGGCAAAAAATGACAGATTAAAAAAATGACAGAGGATGGTATTTTAATAGTGGTGTCTGTATTTTGAGTTTTGAAAGCATGCCCATACTCTTCAATGAGTTTGAGAGGCACTAACCTCCGCTCTTAAGCGACTGAGGAGATATCTTGTTCATATTAATAAAAGTCTTGATTTACTTTAGGACATGAACCATAATGAACTGTGTTTATCCTTTAAGAAAGATGAAATGAAGCAACTGGAAATGCAATTAACTTCCTCATAATGCATAAGAAATGATATAGCCAATTTCCCTAGCTGTGCAGAGATACTACATGTATTTAGTTCCCCGCACAAAAATTCAACCTTAAGATAGAAAGCCACAGGGAGAAATGGGACTGGAAGCACAACACCATCTTAGAGATCTGTGAAACATTCAGGGCTGTGTTTCATCCAACAAAGATGTTTCAGCTCAAATCAGGACATTGAAAGACAGTGCCAGAAGCAGTGAGTTGGTTCCCTTTGGTCTTGTGTACCTAAATTTCATCTGAATTTAATCAAGACAAATTGGCACTGCCTTATAATTTACTATATTTGAGGGTTTCATAAACAGCTCTTAGTTTATGCTGTGCTATGCAAATTATTAAATGAATATAGAAACAGAGACAAGCCTCTCCAAGATGTTCTCAGTACTAAAAGAATAATTAAATTTGGTCTCCACTCTATTTTGATTCTTGATTTCTCAACTTTTAATACCAAAATAATTTTTCTCCCCCTCCAATTCTGTCCCTCATTAAGGAATTGCATAAGTTGTTGTCCTCTGTATTCATTTAGCTGAGAACTGGTTTCTAGCTTTATTTTTAATCCCAGTTGATCAGTGTTTCCACGTTTCCTCCCTCTCTGCAAAAAAATATCTATTCTGTCTATCCAAAAGGGTCATCTTTTTCCTCTGCCACCTCAACTTCTTATAACCATTTGCACTCTACCAGAATTTTATGAAGTAAATCTACTTTTCTAGAGGACATGCAGTGATTCAGCTGAAAACATCTAGTGACAACAGCTGCAGGTTTACTTGGGAGACTGGAGTCAGAGTCCTCCAGGTATGTTCACTGGGAATATTGCCAATGGCCTTTGGGTCTTCCAGCTTATTCTCCATGGTCCTGTGCATTTCTCAGCACTGCTGCCAGGTTTCATGCACATCTTGCAGCACACTGGCAAGGTGCTGTTATAAGAAAGCCAACAATCAGTGTTAATTATTCTGAAGGTTGAACACGCACATGGGATGCCGAGGCATCTTGCATTACTTATGCCAAGTGTTCATGTTGATACTAGATCTACTGTAGCTGGAAACAACATCTCTTCTATGCTTCCAGTGCCATTCCAAAGCTCACACTGTAAATATATTTGGGCAAATTCTCCTATCATTCCCCTAGCAGAACTATAAAAGTTTGTTGGGTTTTTTTTTAAATTACACTATTTTTAGTAGGGTACAGAGAGTCCTTTGGGTTCAGCCATTCCCCATCACTGCACATTCTCTGCCCTCAGCGCAGCAGTATCAAAACAACACAAATGCTAAGGGCACAGAAGGTCTTGACTACTTGGGATGAGCCAAGCTACAAGTCATTTGCCTCTTAGGCATATCCAGTTCTCGTGCTTTGTGACGTTTATAGCTGTAGATACAGGGCTATCCAGGGGTTTTCAAAGGGCTTGACCAGCAGGGCCAAGGCAGCTATTTACCAGTGGCCTACACAAGGGAGGTAGTTCATTCCTGGTGTCTTTTCCACTGTGCACTGGGCTCTTAATGCCACGGAGGGGCCCCTTGTTACAGTCAAATCTTGTGCCACTATCTCAGCCTAAGTAAAGTTGTGGGCAATCAAATGGAAGTGGTTATCTCCTCAAACATCAGCTGAGGCAAGGTCTTCCCTGAAATTAATGGCCCACAAGTCTCCCAAATGCAGCTACAGGCAGATGGGAAGAAATAACGTTGATCTTCAGGGAGTCTTTCATGGAAAGTAAGTGTCAAACTTGGAACACAAGCACCCTTATAGTGTCGTTAAGCAAGAGTTGCCAGAAAATTAAAAGCTTAGAAAAATTGCCTAGGGAAAGCCGATACTGGCATTGATCGCTAATGCCCCACATCAAGGGAAAGCTGTGAAGTCCATGAGCCTCAGAAGATCTCTCTTGCACAAGAGTTTTTAGAATGAGACTTTGCTGACAGTGGTTTTCACTGTGCCTGACCATTTTCTGGGTCTTACAGCAAAATAATTTGGCTGAAGAGAGATATCCATGGGCATCAGTTATCAGCCCATTTCCCCTGGCACCCATTAACATTCATTAATGTTGACTTCTGACAAAATCTGGAATGCTGTGGGTGTTCAGGAGGGCTGGAAAGAAATAAATAGATGTCCAGAATAAGCAGGAGGCCAAGAAGCTGTAATCCTGCATGAACCCCAAGCAAAATCACAGAAAGGCTGATATGACACACAAACATAAAAGAATTGAAAGAAGAGAGCATAACTGAACACCCATCAAAATAACTATTTCTTTGTTGTGAAATTACCAGGTCTGGCTGATAAAGATCCCCACGTTGGTCCAACATGCTTCAGTAAGGTTTTTCACTTAAAGTGAGTGACTTTATGACTCCTGGTGTTGGAGGACATTATGGTCTAAAGTCAGCACTATAGATAAATCAGGGTAGATGAAAGTTAACTGAAAGGCCATTAACTGAGAAGTCATAAGAAGCAATTGTAACATCATCCATCATAAACCCTCTCATACTGCAAGCTAAGTTCAGGCAAGTCATTCTTGATTTTCCATAGAGATAAGGAGACGACAGAGGAATGGATACCACCAGCCAGCCGGCAGGTAGCCGTAGTCTCATTAGGTCTGTGGGCCCCAGGCAAAAGCTGCAATTTCACATTAGATCTGAAATGAAGATACCATGTCTACATAGCTTGGTACTTGATCCAATCCTTCTGCAGAGCAATGGACACTCATCTGTCTCCCCAGTTGTGCTGCCAGTGGAGTAACTTTCAGAGAGAGCATTACCTGGCTGGCTTCTCTTCCTAGAGACGTGTTGGACAAAATACTGTATAGATCCTCTCCTTGCCAAGCCTGCTTAGATACCTCCTTTCCTTTCATCTGAAGATATAAAGGCCCATTGGAACCATCACCTCCCCTAAATGGTCATAAACTGTTATTTTATGTTCTTCCTGGCTTCTCATAATCAAACTGTGCCTGAATCCTGCAAATTCGTTCAGCATAATCTCACTTAATGCACAGACTCTCCTCTATCGCCACCTAACCAAAATTGTCATCCAGGTGGTTGTTTCATGTCTGCATCACTGACACACTGGTATTGACTTCCTTCTAGCTTAGGAAAAATTATCTTGTCCTACACACTTCTGCAGAATATGACTCCATGACAATGATCTGTTCTAATGATTGCAGTTGCCCCTTCTCCCCCTACTATTCCTTGTGTTTGGGAGAAGCTGCTCCTATACTTCAACAAAACAAACACATTGCCTTCCTTCAGACCCTTTCTTGCATAAAGACTTTTCTGCAGGACCACCAAACTTAAAAAGTGCAATGCTCACCATTATCAACTTCTCCTTCCATATTTCCTGTACTGCCCCACCTGAGTTCACTTCTTTCACTTGGACTAGAAAGTTTTGAGGGATGAAGACTATCTCTTACCTATACATTACTGCACTCAGTGCAGTAATGTCCCCACCCCTGACAATTGGTGCCAAGTCCTACACATATTCCTACTAGAGTCTCATTTCCAGGTTTATAAACTAGAAAAAAATTAGTAAGCAATTTACCAGCCATACCCAGATGTCTGAACTGCAACTTTCACCCTAATTTCTTGATCCACTATGATTGTATTTGTTACTCACATGAGTGTCAACACAGCAGGAATAATGAGCCTGTCCTAACCAACACTGCTGCTTCTCATTTGCACAAGGGCTGATGGACAGAACTGAACATGCCTCCAGACTTCCAGAGCTGCACAATACACCATCCTTGCAACTTTGAGAAAAACCCTCATTAAAGATTTATTCATCCAGCAGAAGCTGTGACAAATCAGAATTACCCAATGCTGAAGTATCAATGCCACGTGTTTTACTGACTCTCATGTTCCAGCTAACCGCATCCCTCCTGAAGCAACAGGCAGTCTTCCTCCTTGTATCCCAGGACATGCAGATGCAAACTACTGAGAAAAAACCATGTTGATGGTGCTCAAAACCTGTCCTCTGCTGGGAGACTCCTCTGCTAGTCAGTGAAATGCTGTATTGACTTTTCCCCAGAGTTGCTGTGTGTGGAACCAACCAGGAGCGATTCCAGATTTTAGACTATGCACAACGTAAGAGCTCATCTGCCCGAGAGGCTTTACAGCACAGGTCAGCCCTGCTCCTCACACACAAGCATGTCAGCACACCAAACGTGACAGGCAGAAGGCAAGGTGGCTGCCTGCAGAGCTGGCTGTGATATCTTGAGGAAGAGGCACTGTGCAGATTGAAGGACCAGACCTGTCAAGAATAGATTCAAGCTTTAGAGGCACACAGTTTTGCTGGGGAAAAACATCTGGGACCAGTAAAGGCTCTGATGATATTTCATCACTGTCCTCCTTTCCTAGTGTAAGTCTCGCCCACATTAAAATCACTGGAAGCAGAGAGTAAATTCAAAGATCCCTGAAGGAAGAACAAATTTTACCAAATGAAGAGAGTGACCTGTTAAGTCTAGTTAAAATTTTAAAAATGAGCAGTTTTATTCCTGGCCTGAAGGCTCACATCCTTAATCACAGCAGGACAGCACAATGGTACATCTTTTTGAAAACACAGGGAAACATGTAATCCTGCCTCAGCAGGGAAGAAAGATGAGCCATGTAAATACAAATCCTGGGACACCAACTGATGCTCCACACACATCTGTCCAGATGCAGCCTGGCACCTCCCTTACGGCAGCATCCCTCTGTCCCCACCTTCATCCACAGCTACTGGCCTTTTCCAAGAGGTCCAGAGTGGGCCTGGTGGCTCTGCAGCTGCAGACTTACACTGCCTTCAGATCTGGAAGATGACATTTTTTTCTGTGCACAGTCCTGGTAGAAACAAACCCCATTTTATTTACCAACAGCAACCAAAGGGGCAGGATTCAGACCTACTACTGTGGAAGAGAGCAAAGTCAGCACACAATTTCAATTACTTGTGTTGGACAACCAATTTCCATTATTGCTAATGGAATTTATACATCCATTCTGCTGAGCACGTTACTGAAAACGTGCACCTCATTCTGACCCCAGAAGTTTTTCTTTCCCTGTATAGCTTTACAAAATAGAATAATATGCAAATAAAATGAATGCCGCATTAGTTGCTGCCTTAGCTTTGGGCCATTTGCAATGCCTCTGCCTCTCTGGAGTTATATATTGTATTTTCAATAGATGTCTCTCCCCACTCCAGTGGGGAAGCAGTTGTCTGAGGTAGTCTGTCCTCTCTGGGTTCATATGTTGCCTGTACTATAGCAAGTTCCCCTTTCATACCTCTTCCTAGATAACTGGTTTGAGCTCCTTGGCTTTGCCCAGTATCTTCAGGACCTTGACCTTTCATTCCAGTGCTCGAATGAATATTGCATGGGGAATCTTTTCACTCAGCCATTTCCCACATGAAAGGCACAGACCCTGGAGGAGCACGCACCCCCAAGAGGTGCTGGGAAAGGAAGTCTGCTTAATAACACTGTGCTGTCACTAGTGTTCAAAAAGCTCACAATCATATTTTATGGTGCTAAGAAACAGTTAAAACTTCAAATGCAACAATGAAAATGAGAATGTCAACACCTCTTTGTCTCTTGGATGATTTCCAGGCTAGCTCTGTTTATTAAATAAGCAACCATGACATGGCCACCTGTTTAGCAAAGTCTCTGCAAGCCTCTTGCTAACTTTTGCATTTCATTTTTCTTAAACTGTTTATATACACAGGAGGGCTCAATCCTAACCGGAGCCTCAGGGCTTCCTGGTAATTTTAATAAAAAGGTCAAACTGAGAAAGGAGTGATTATGTGTTGAAGCAGGCGGCAAAGCTCACAAGAACAGTGCCCCTGCACAGGCTGCAGCACGGACGGATGCCATCAAGGCAACTCTAGAAATTTTGTTCTTGTTACTCAGTTTTGTCAGGTTTAACACCAAAGAATCTGTGAAGCAGATACTCCAGTAATGGAGCATGATGGGATGTTTGGATTTATGAGTTAGAAAAAATGGTTACAGGTGAAATCGCATGGAACAACAGACCTCTGCAAGAATCTCCCATGAGTCTGGACTCCCACATCCCAGCTGCTGAAAGGAAAATGGCTTTTAAAAACTACCATCCTCCCTCTCTACTTTGACTTGTGCTTCTCAGACACAGCCCTTTCCACCTTTCCAGCCAGTTTGGTTACACTAAGGGTATACTGACACCTTCAATCTCTTAAAAGCACTCAACTGTTTTCATTTAAATGTCACTTAAATGTCATCTGGATTAAATTTATATTTGCAAGACACAGATATCACTCCACACTGTACTAAGTCCACTGCTAATGGAAGCTGCCCCCAGTAACACAGATGTTATACAGCTGGTCCTCCTGACGCCACTGAGCTGGGACATCTCAGCAGTCTTGTCAGTCCCACAATCTACTCCTGGGATCTGTCAGAGGGCACAGAGAGACTTTTCCAGTTTCCTCCAAATATTAAGCTAGTGTAACCTAGCCTTAGTGTAATAATTACAGTAGATCAATGCTTAAACCAATGCTTTAAGGTAGCTGAAAGTCACACCCCAAATCTAGTGCAAAACCTGGACTAGCTGTAGGCAAAGTTGCAACAGCTTAAATACCAGTTTAGCAAGTGTGGAGAAATAAAATAGTTTCTGCTCAAGCTTGTATTCCAGGTAAAATTCCATTTCCAGGGCAGCCAAAAAAACAGAAGCCACAGCTTTGGCCATGGCATTAAAAGGAGAGGCTTCTTACCCATATTCTGTATGTAAATGTGGTCTGGGCTCCTTGGAAAATCAATTCAGCAGCAAATACTGCAGGGGCTAAAAAGAACTCCTTAGCATTCATGAACAGCTGAGGACCCTCTATGAAATATAGGGAATAATGAAGCCCAAACCTGGACAAGGAATCACCATAGGTGGCTGAAGCAAATGCTATGAAGGTTCAGTCTCAAGTCCTGCTCCACTTTGGAAACTTCCAGCCTAGCAGTTTTGCCATAGCAGCGCAGACTCCTCCACACCACAAGGGCAAGACAGCTGATGTGAGACTTGCTTTGCTCAGTTATCTTACATTGACCCTTTAGAAACAGTCTGTGGCTTCTGTTAGATGTCTGACAGCAAAAAATGGAAGGGGGGGGGGGGGGGGAAAAAAAAAAAAAATAAAAAAAGAGCTGCAAGGCTGAAGCAGGTGACTGAAACCAGGCTAGGGAACCAGGTAATGGAGAGTTTGGTTTGGGAATGGCAAAGGTGATTGTGAGAGCAAGGTATAATAGAGAGGATCAGAAGAGAAGGGAAGGATATGCAGAAGAACCAGAAGACCCAGTTCTCATCCTGACTTTGCCCGTACCTGCTGTATGACGTCAAGCGTGTCATTTTACTTCTGCACCTCCATTTCCTGTGTGCTCAGACACGAACTACCTTAAGGCAGGTATAATTTCTTCCTATAGCTCCATACAGATCTTAGCACAGTGACCATAACTGAGCCCTATGACCTCTGATGTAATACAGCTGCTAATGTGCCAACAAGGAATAGGATGTACTCAAAATATGTGCTTAGGTACAGGACTAATGCTGCAAAGAGGTAAGTGTTCATCCTGGAGCTGCATTAACGGCTGGCATAAAAACAGCTAAAGTGAGGAAAGTGTGGCTGGAGAGAGCACGAGAAAGTAAAGTTACCTTTCCCTGGGGTCTGCCTGTGGCTCGTACACAGCCTGTGCTGACTATGGGCCCCATACAGTGTATCCCCTATGCATCCCACTGAGCAACTCTGTGTGGGGAACAGCTGGGCAAAAAAAAAAAAAGGGAAGGGCAGGAGCCTGGCCCCTGAGATAATCCACACTGTCATCATGTGGGAGGAAGAACCAAGCTCTGGCATCCTGGATTCACAACCAAGCCTGCAAAATTGGCAGTGAGAAGGATGGGAATAGGGTCTTTGTACTTGTAGCATGAACATTTCTATGGTAAAAGTCTGAGAGATACCTAACCCTCTTTTTTTTTTTTAAAAAAAAAAAAAAGGAAAGGCTTACTGGTAGTCTGATCACAACTGAATCGAGAACCACGCTTTCAGACACATCACTCATAGCTATTCCTGGTTTCCTGACACCAGCTATCTGTCTACCTGAACAGGCAAAAAGACACCATGCAGACAAGGTGAACACCGCAGTCAGCCAGGATGGTCTGCAGGACCCCCTGCTTCCTTTACAGGCTTCACTGAAAGAGAAACACGGCTGCATTGTGGCCTTGTGCAGGGTTTGCTTCTAAGTTACGGTTTGTGCCTCGTTCAGAAAATTTTAGTGGTGTTATAAAACCAGAAGAATAACTGAAGTCTCTTCATTTGCAATTCCCCATGAGGAAGCATTGTAACTTCAGAGGCATGATTTCAACAGGCAGTCTGTCATGCTAGACTAGGAAAGAGCAACCACTACGGATCCCTTAAGGACAGAGGATAATCAGCATCTGTCTGCTGCCCTCCTTCCAAGACACACGGTGCCTGGCAAGAACACTGAGGGATCGCCGATGGCCCTCCCTGCAGGACAGGGAAGGAAACCACAAAGCAAAGACACCGGCTATCACACAACCAGTTGTTAAGTCTCTTCTGGCGAGATGTACAAGTTAAAGAAATTAACAGCATTTCCATTTCTTGTTCAGTGCCCATGCATGGCAGCTTAGCACCCTTAAAAAGCTAGAGCCATATTCTGCAGGAGGTGCTCAGGACACTCGACGTGACTCTGCAGACTGCCCAGGCCCTCGGCTGCGAGCATCGCCTTCAGATTCAGGACTTTCCTTTGGAGACCTGGTCTCAGGCAGTTCATGTGCCATATCAGACCCCAGTTCCTCTCTGCACTCCTATAGTCCCTATGAGAGCATAACATGTGCAGGTGTCTGTTGTAATTTAGGATTAGTTTGGCATGAAGGACTGTTGGCCTTTTGTTGTTAGTAGTTTCATGCAGGTGTGAGAGATTTCTTCTGCACTCCGAGATAGATGCTCTGCAGATCAGCTTCAAAAGCCCTTAGTTCTCCTCACAGTTGTGTCCTTTAGGTCACAGAAATCACTTTAGAGTCAGCAAGGAAAAAAAAAACAGCCCTGCTGTCTTCCAACAACTAAATGGGGCATACTCTGGTGCTGACAGCAAGACTGAACGTAGCCTCCATGCACTGTGAGGCGATAAATCCCTTTATTGGCACAGATTACCAACCTGATTGCTTGCATACAGATTAATGCAACAGCATGAGTCCTCTGGGTGACTGCAGAGCAGGGAAAGCAGGAGGGGTGAATTTATTTGCTCAGATGCTCGTGATATTTATCTATCAATCAGCAAGGAAAAAAAACATTTCATGAGCTTAATTCCAAAAATATCTTTGTGCACAAAGAACAGAGAACTGTGAAAATTACCCAAATTAAAAAAAGGAAAGGAAGCAGCTCCAAGGGTGCCTACATGAAAGCCCAAAGGTGGGTGCCACTTGCCCAGGGTCAGTGCACCCCAGTACCTCACCCGAGGTCTCCCCTCCAGCTGTGGCATCTCCTAACCTACCTCTCTCGAGCAGCACATAGCAATAACGCTAAGAACATGACTGAAAGAGGAGACAGAACACGTGAAGCAAATCATCCATCTTCTCAAGAGCCTCAGCAAATTCTTTCCATTTCCATTTTTAATTCACCACCAAGTATGGTGAATTAAAGAGAGGCTGTGAAACCTTTCTTATGGCAAAGAAGATGAAGGAACAGCCCCTTCACATTTTTAATTAAGTCTGCATTGAATGATGACAATTGACAGTTTATCACCCCTACTTCATGCTTCTTATCACGTCCCTGCCTTGCTGGCTGTGACTGGCCATAGGTGACACGGTGCGAGTCGCAGTCCCTTGCCCCAGGGGTTCACCCTCCCTAGCCTACCGCCCACCAAACCCCAGTGATGCTTCTGCCATTGATGAAGAACCACTCGTGCACAGCCTTCGTACTGCTGAGGGGAGCCAGGTCCCGGCCCCGTGATACGCTGCACCCATAATGAAGGGCCACTACTGGAAATGCTCCGGCTGTTTCCAGGGACCCTGTGAGGAGCCAGCTCGGGGGCTTGGGAGGTTTCTCCTCCTCCAAGAGGCTGCCAGGAACCAGGGACCTATTGCTCAACCAATCAAACAAATTTAATGACCTGTCTAATTAGTAAGATATCGCTCTGATGCTCGAAAGCAGGTGGGTGCCTGGCTAGCACGCAAGCTGTTTTGGGGTACTGGTCCTGGCCTGTCCGATGCCAACATTTTTTGGCAGCTGGATGTACTAGCTTGGCAACCCTGGGAAACTCAGTCCCCACATTTGAAAACTGGCCTTAGACATGAAAATGTGACTTAGAAAATAGATGCAAACTGTGCTAAACTAAGACAGCAGCACATTCTCATTTTTCTTTTTTTTGTTTTTTTA
>VZTL01045030.1:0-38630 GCA_013400535.1 Scopus umbretta | reverse complement strand
TTGTAGGCAAAATGTGTCTTAAATGCTGCACGTTCTGACTTCCTGAACTCTTCAAATTTATTTTGCTGCTTTAGCTAAACAGTCATAATGCAAAATGACAATAGTAGAATAAAATCTTGGGTTTTGTGTTCCAAGTGTACCTCTGCTCATAAAAGCATTTATTGAGGTGAATTAAGAGCATGTTTCAGGCCTCTGCTGCTATTTCTTTGAATTGTGAGTAAAATAGTTTTGTAAAGCTAGATAATTAGGGCAGAACTGTGTTAACATTGCAGGTTTCTTCATTGGCATAATAAAAGTTTGTTAAATTAATTTTTATAGACCCCCCCTCCAAAATAAAAAAAAGAAAAGAAGACAGAAAATTATGCATACCTTTGAATGCAATGGAGCTTTCTGGAGAAAAAAATGAATTAAAAAAAACCCCAAAACAAACAAAACCTGCTTGCATTGAAGTTACTGGCCTGAAAGGTTAGGGAAAGAAACCTCTGGGTACATTTTTATTTTGCATACAGTGTGTTTAGCATGCAATCTTATTTTTAAAGAAAAGTGTCGGAGTTCCATGCTTCTCTCATTCCCCTTTCTTTGTTGATAATACGATACAAGAATGCAAAGGAAAATATAGTAAAAACTTAAAAAAAAGAAACATAGAGGATTCTGAATGATTTTATGGCTGCCATGCAAAAAAAAAAAGAAAAAAAAAGAAAAAAAAAGAAAAAGGCAAAACCCTTGATATAACTATCTCTCAAATGAGTGCTTGAAAGGCACATGTTGAAGTGTCTTTTAAAAATGAAAGTTCTTAATCATAATATGTCTGAAAAAGATTAATATTTACAGTGAGGCTGTATGCAGGCATGCATCTTGAATTTTCTGGGGATACATAAAAACAAGCCCAACCTCTGTTTTGGATAGTCTCTAATCAAGGTAGATGTATTTGAATCGATAAAAAAGTCTATGGTTTTCAAACCACTGTAGTACAGCTGAGTTTCAGCTTATCTTGAGGGGCATACAATGCTACTGTACTGGCTGATAGGAAATTTTGAAGACATTGGTAATTTAACTATGGAAAACCTGCAGCATAGAATTACTCTTTAGGTATTTCTAATGAAAATTAAAAGTGGCATTAAGAAATGTAAAGCCCAGGTTAGTGCAGTACTTCTGAAAATGGAATGGAGACTAACTAGAAGCAAAAAGCTGTCGGTTTAAGCCATGGTGCCTTGAATGTTATGTGCTATGTTCCCGCCTAGTGGACGAGGGAAAGGCTGTGGATGTTATCTAACTCGACTTTAGTAAGGCCTTTGACACTGTCTCCCACAGCATTCTCCTANGTTTAGATTGGATATTAGGAAAAATTTCTTTACTGAAAGAGTGGTGAGGTATTGGACCAGGCTGCCCAGGGAGGGGGTGGAGTCCCCATCCCTGGAGGTGTTCAAAAAACATGTGGATGTGGTACTTCAGGACATGGTTTAGCAGGCATGGTGGTTTGGTTTTTTGTTGGTTTTTGTTTGGTTGGTTTGTTTTGTTGTTTTTGTGGGTTTTTTGTTTTGGTTTTTTTTTGGGGGTGGGGTGGGGTTGATGGTTGAACTAGATGATCTCAGAGGTCTTTTCCAACCTTAAAAATTCTATGATTGTATGATTCTAAAAACTACAATTAACAACAGAAAAGTAGTATTTTCTTAGAAGATATACAAGTTCCTTAAGAAGCACTGCCTACGATGCCAACACATTGTAAGGAAATACACAAACTGAGTGCAGTTGACCACAGAAGACATGGGGAATGTTTGAGTAGAAATTGGTTATTTGGGTGACTGCAGGCTATACAGCAAGCCTTAAGCTTGACAGAAATTCTCTCAACTACCTTCCCTGAAAAAGCAATACAGCAATTAAACATATTTCTTTTCAGCTGGTGTCAATTTCAAGGGGCACATAACCCATAGCTGATAGCAAAATTTGTTTGATACTTTGTGCAGGGTACTGTTTTTGCAGTTGCTGGTATCTTGGCCAAATTTTTACAGTTGAGGATGAACCTGTGGTTTACATGTGCAGGGCAGAGTGTTGTCAGGGCTGTCATTAGCATTTACAGTTGTGGTTTAACCCCAGCTGGCAACTAAGCACCACCCAGCCGGTCTCTCCCCTGCCCACCCCCCCCCAGTGGGATGGAGGAGAGAATTAGAAGAGTAAAAGTGAGAACACTTGTGGGTTGAGATAAAGACAGTTTAATAGGTAAAGCAAAAGCCATGCACATAAGCAAAGCCAAACAAGGAATTCATTCACTACTTTCTATAGGCAGGCAGGTGTTCAGCCATCTTCAGGAAAGCACAGGGCTCCATCACATTTAACATTCACTTGGGAAGACAAATGCCATCACTGTGAACGTCCCCCCCTTCCTTTTTCTTCCCCCAGCTTTATACGCTGAGCATGATGTCATATGGTATGGTATATCCCTTTAGTCAGTTGGGGTCAGCTGTCCCGGCTTTGTCCCCTCCCAACTTCTTGTGCACCCTCAGCCTACTTGCTGGTGGGGTGGGGTGAGGAGCAGAAAAGGCCCTGACATCCCTGTATTATCAATGCTGTTTTCAGCACAAATCCAAAACATAGCCCCATATTCGCTACAATGAAGAAAACTTACTCTGCCCCAGCCAAAACCAGCACAGTGGATGATTTGGTCTTCAGCTTTCCTCTGACTTTTCCAATATGCTGACTGGAGGCACTTATACATAATGATTTCTTCTTACTCCTCGAGGGTGAGAAAAATCTCCTTGGGGTCCTGCTTCCTCGCAGGGTGCCCTGATCATGTGCAGGAGGACAAAGGTATCAGCTGAGAGGGGAGCAGCTGAGAATGTTGAGAAAAAAGAACAAAAGAATTTGGAATAAAGCCAAAATTGGCATATGGAAGAGGTGGAGTGCAATATAAGGAAGATCCAGAATACTGTTAAAAGCAGATGAGATTAGGGGAAGAAGGAAGGGATATGAGCTGATTGAGGGATGTAGAGGTTTAAGATATGAGAACAGGGAAGAAGATAACTGACAGAGATGAGGGTAACAAAATCAGCATAGGAGCCTAGAAGCAAGAACAGCCTTTTGCAACAGCTATATGCTTCTATTGCAAAGCGTGGCTCTGCACCAGTGATTCCTGTATCTTGATACTAATTTATTGGCAGAAGAGTAGAAGGGAGACTTTAGCAGTTATAAGTGTATTCCCCCATATGTTGGCTTTGCTACAAAATTCCCTAAAGTTAATTTCTGGGTAGTTAGTCACCCTGAAGTGTTTGCTGCTGTTTTGTACTCTCAACTGGGAGCCAGTAACGAGCTCTGTGCCAATTTGTTTCCTTCAGACAATGTATCCCTGGCCAGTTTCCCAATTTATTATCATCTGGCTTTATAATTTTAAGCTTTTTAAAAAATAAATTATTTTAAACATTTTTATACAATTAATGTAATTATTGTTTCAGTTAAAACTGTTTTTTTCTAGAACTTTTTTTTGCTGAAATGATAGCACCCAAAGCAGTGGAATGACCAAGTGTGAGCATTTAAAATATTTCTGTGGATTTTCCCTTTGTTCCACAGCTGTTGTTTCTATGGAGTAGTCACTGTTGCTATGTATTTTTTCTCTTTGTGGTTGCCAGAACATGACTAGCTGGGTCAATGTGCTCACAGTGTTAGTGGGGAATAACATAATTGCTGCTTGATTAGAGGAGGTATTTTAGAAACAGCTTTTCTGAGTTAGAAAAATCCCTACAATGTTTAAATTTCTCTAGCAATGGCATAATCATGAGTAATTAACAAAACAAGGCATGGTTAATTGTGATGATGTAACAACTTTTATATTGGAAATAAAAGCGGGGGGGGGGGAGGAATAAATCTGAACAATTTCAATATTGTGGTGTCCTGAGCTTTGCTACTACTCAGGGCACACTTATGCATATCAATCTAAAATCTCTAGAATGATGAAGCAGTGATCCTTTAATTATTTCACTTGGTACTGTGTAGTCAGACAGGTTAAGCAGTTACCTACCATAGTTGGATAAACTCAACTAAAACAACTGCCTCTAAGTCTGTGTTCTCAAGGATGCACATCCACAGATGGATGCACTTTCACCATAAGGACATGCAGATGCCTGACAGCAAGCTTTTGGAAGTGTTTTGAGCCATGAAACTTTTAACAGTTAATGCATTGTTTCTCACAGATGTGAGAGGAAGAGAAATGAAGAACACGTCACCAGCAAAAACTGGCATGTTACATCCTCTTCTCCTATTTTCTGTGTTGTATTCAACCACTGACTTTTGGCCACACGCGTTGCCTTTTATTAGTCTAAGAACTGCTGAATGTCACTTAGAAACTAGCAGAAAAGAAATATTGTGCTTCTTATTTTTTGTACAAGTTTTCTTCATGGGCTGCTGAACTTTTAAGTCAGTTGGATTCCACAGCCTTGCAGCTTAGACTGTGCTTGAGCATGAAACTGAATTTTGTCATCTTGAATATCATGCTGACAGAGAAAGTGCCTTAAGAAAATTCCTAATGGAGCCAAGACAGAATGTAGTACAGAGATGAAGCAGCTCAGAGGTGAGAGGAGCTGATTTGCACCATCAAGTGCTGCTGTGGCTGAAATCTGACCCCTACACAAGGACAGTTTCAGCCCAGTGAGAGTACAGGAATGCCAAGAATTTCCTGTCAGCAGAAAGAATTAACACTTGCAGCATTCATTTTAGTGAAGGCTTCTGCAAATACAGATTTGCCTCTGAATTACTAGAGACCACCATTTCTGAAGAGAGGACGTAAAAGAAGAATGTAGCACCTCAGAGCAGGAAGTGGAGCTGGAACGGTAAACATATCAGGGAAGATGGTGCTTACAACCCATGCTGCTACAGTTATACAGCAGGATGAACACTCAGCCGTTTGCACAAAGTCAAAGTTTTACAAAAGAAATGACTGTGTAAGATCCACGAGGAATAACAGGGTTATGGAGTACAGCAAAGGAGTTGAAACTAACGCTCTGTGCCAGCCTTGCTAGTATGCCTTCCTGTGCCAACCGTATAATAAACCCCTGGCGATACAGTGATCACGCTGTATTGAGATCACGGGCATCTGAGGATTGTTATTAAACTGTGAATACTCCATATCCACTATTTATTGTTTCCTCTTTGCTTTAGGCTTAGAAATTCATTAAAATGGTACAATGTGACCTTTAGATTTTTGAGAATTATAATTTGCTACATAACTTCAATATTTCGATAGTTTTTCTCCAATGAGGTCTAAGCTTGGAAGAAACAGTAATATGAACAATCCTGTTATCACGATGCATGTGAACAAATGTGTTGCCAGAAGAAGGTTTAAAAATGTGCTCTAGTTTTAGGGAGTTGGCAGATGCACATAGCTCCTGTAAAACAAGAGATGACAGATATTTGTTTAGAAAGTTAGATCATCTATGAAGATACAGTTTAACTGAAAGCCCCATTAAAAAGAGAGACCCTTTCCATGAATTATAACCAGAATAATTGGACACACTGTGAAAAGGGGTGTATCTACACTAACTATCAAGTCACCTCAGCATTAATCAGAAAAACTGAAACCACTGTCAAGATATGATCATACTTTGATAAAAGTGTGCTTCAGAAAATACTTGAAAAGAATAGAAATGCACAAGCCATGAAAGGAATCCTGAACTAACAATACAGAAGCTAAAGTAAGGTCAGCAAAAAATCTTTCACTGTTACCTAAAATGATTGCCTTTTGGAAATAGCGGTGTCCTGGTGAGAGTGATAAAGGCAGGTTTATGCACCTTTTTTCAGAGTGATGGTAATTAAAATGGAGACTCACATGCTGTTCCCGATGGCAAAAACATTTTTTGCTTTGCATGGCGGTTTGTCCACTTGTGGTTGGGAGAGATAATTTGGGACAACAGCCTTCATATGTCTGGTTTGTGATTTCACATGAAGCTACTATCTTTGATATAGTTACCTTCAGTACTATTTTTTGTCAGCAATATCTCCATTACTGAATTAGTACAGAACAGAGATCTTTTTTTTTTTCCCCCAGCATCACTAGACATCATAATGTGTGACTTCACTTGCTACATGTTAGTTCATACTTCCGTTTTTCCCTGCTGATGAGATTTTACTCCCTCTTCTCTGCAAACTATGGATATTTCATGTCCACCTAACAGGTACACATTTCTAAGATCACCTGAACACCAGTGGAAAGTCTTGTCTGCATTAAAATTTCTCTTTTGAAAGGAAAATAGAAGGACAGATTGGGGAAAGAAACTGGCATGGAGAGACCATCAGAAACAGCCTTTAAGGGGAACAAAAACAGCATCAAACTTCAGTTTCACAAACTTTCAGTCTTCTTCTTGATGTATCCTCATCTTGTGAATGTTATCAGTTGTATATCACTGATGATGTTTCCTTGTAGGCTGGTGAATGCTAGAAAGCTGCTGGATAAAAATACATTAAAATTAAGTTAATGAATTGGTTCATTTAGATCAATGAAATTTTGACCTTTAGGTTGAGAGACAGAACAGTAAAAGGTCTGCTGTGAGTGGAAGATTCACTACAGTCGTGAAATCAGTTTGATAACTCCATCTTTAAACTTAAGAAACACAGAGAACTCTATGCTTGATAGCAAATGCTTCTCAAAATTAATATCACTTGAGGCTCCCTTTACCTGGGTTTTACAGAGCTGAAATTAGAATAGCTGAAGATGAAGTCAGTACAACATTTAACCTAAAAAAAAAAAAAATAAAAAATTATTTTTCTCTCTGTTCAGGGTCTGAATAAGACAAGTTGTGTTGTGAGGGCCATATCGCCATAGTGTATTTCCTCACAGAGAGGGAGTAAGATTTTTTGTGTTTTATTTTACTAACAATTTGAAACCTTCTGGAGACAAATATGTTCTGCTCTTCAAAGGTGTCCCACTGTCCTGAAGTGTGGTAGTGGGAATTGAAATGTTAAGAAACTTCCTGTAGCAACAACAGAGAACAAGAGTGTATTTGGATCTATGTTACTTGGGATCCTATTCAGCTTTTATCACATGAAAAGGGGATTGTCTCCAGTTACCCTAGTATATCATTGGTAGACAGAAATGCTAATTACATTGCCTTGATGTATGATAACAGCTTTGACAGGTAATAGAATACTTTCCCTTCTTTTTTGAAGGGGCTGGAGAAAATGTTACAGGATTGTCCTTAACTGTGCTTTACTTCCTGTAAAACCATAACAACCATAATGTTCATCAGTCCATAGCTTTTTTTCATCAGGTTAGAGATTCACTCATTCTTCAAATGTTTCTGTATTGATGGTAAACAGTGCAATGAGTATTTAAGGACACAAATTGGATGAAGCAGGGAGAGGAAGGAAGAAAGATAAGGTCAGCTGCTATTCTACTTAAGTAGGTTTCATTACTTACCTTCAGTAAGTTTGCAGATGACACCAAGCTGGGCGGGAGTGTTGATCTGCTCGAGGGTAGGAAGGCTCTGCAGAGGGGTCTGGACAGACTGGATCGATAGGCTGAGGCCAACTGTGTGAGGTTTAACAAGGCCAAGTGCCGGGTCCTGCCCTTGGGTCACAACATCCCCATGCAACGCTACAGGCTTGGGGAAGAGTAGCTGGAAAGCTGCCTGGCAGAAAAGGACGACAGCTGGCTGAATATGAGCCAGCAGTGTGCCCAGGTGGCCAAGAAGGCCAACAGCATCCTGGTTTGTATCAGGAATAGCGTGGCCATCAGGACTAGGGAAGGGATCGTGCTCCTGTACTCGGCACTGATGAAGGTGCACCTCGAATACTGTGTTCAGTTTTGGGCCTCTCACTACAAGAAGGACACTGTGGTGCTGGAGCTTATCCAGAGAAAGAGAAAGGCAATGAAGTTGGTGAAGAGTCTGGAGAACAAGCCTTATGAGGAGCGGCTGAGGGAACTGGGGTTGTTTAGTCTGGAGAAGAGGAGGCTGAGGGGAGACCTTATTGCTCTCTACAACTTCCTGAAAGGAGGGTGTAGTGAGGTGGGTGTCAGTCTCTTCTCCCAAGTAACAAGCGATAGGACAAGGGGTAATGGCCTCAAGTTGCGCCAGGGGAGGTTTAGACTGGAAATTAGGAAAAATTTCTTCACCAAAAGGTTTGTCAAGCATTGGACCAGGCTGCCCAGGGAAGTGGTTGAGCCACCATCCCTGGAGGTCTTTAAAAGGCGTGTAGATGTGGTGCTTTGGGACATGGTTTGGTGGTGGACTTGGCAGTGCTAGGTGTTTATGATTGTAGTCGATGATCTTAAAGGTCTTTTCCAACCTAAATTATTCTATTTAACAAAAAAAAAGAGAGAGAGATATTTCTACTGAATATATAGATTTGAAATCTATGTAAACTCACTGGTCAGCTCAAAAGTAATAGTGACTTTTTTTATAGATAATGAACTCTTAATACTTACCATTACTATTTTCATAAGTACCTTAAAGTATGGTTTACATGATTTTTTTTGGCAAGTTTTGTTGTTTTGCTTAGTTCTAAGAGATACAGAATCTGGCCAAGTACAATCATGCAGAACAATCCATGTATTTCTGAGGTAAATTTTTATTGTTTTTCAGATAGCCTCTGTTTGTATAAAGTAAAATGTACAACAATAGATATGATTGTAAGCTTAAAATCAAAGTCTTTTTGACAAAATCAGTACACTGGGATTTGATTTTACAGTTAAGTGCAATATTTAATCTCTGTAAATATAGAGATTTCTTTTTTCTCTTTTCTAGAAGATACACTTCTGAGGAAGTTGTTAATTTTGTGACTAACACCCAATATTGATTGGCATGATCTGAAATGGTACAATTGAAGGACAATCAGTACTATTTATGGCTCTGTGTTGATCACTGTCTGTCATAGTTCTACCATTAGACAAGCCATCTGTATTAATTTTAATAACAATTCAGTAAGACCACATTTGTTATTCTAAATTTGTGCAGCTCTTCTTTTAAATTTCCAACAGTAGAATCTCCGAAAAATTAATTTCTGGAATTGCCAATGGTAGACACTATACAGAAATCACTGCCTGAATCTTGCTGATTATGTTACTTTATGTTTAACTTTTATTGTGCATGACTAGTACTTCTCACTGAGCAATACATTTCTCAGACTATGATATTTTAACGTTAGCTGGTGGGTTGGGTTTCCCAGGATTCTGTGGAAAGAACATAGATCTTACATAGTATATAGTGATGAGTACATTCACTTTCTAGGTGCCAGACTGGTAGAAGCTTGTATGTGGATGTTTCTTGCTTAGTCAAGGCGAAAATACAAAGTTCAAAATGGTGGTGCCCAGGCTGATGTGTTCTGCCCATATGTCTCAACAGTGAACCAGAACTGTGCATTGTGGGGGGGAAGGGGGATGTGAATCTGTTCCCACTGTCTGATGAAGTCATCCTTCTGTGTGAGGGCTGCTGGTAGTGTTATCTTCTAGTATTTGCAAACTTGTGCTCTTAAAANATGCATATATATGCATATATTATAATTATATGCAAAACCCCCTCATTTTTAAAGCTTCTGCTTCAGTGGACTATATATTTAACAACTTCAAGAAATTCCTTTGTTGATAACCACAGGTTAAGCATGTGGGACTGACATCTGAGGAGCTTGCTGGAAAAAGGGTGCTGTACATCTTTTGTGCTCAACCTGTCCAGCAGCAGGAGAATGTAAGGCTCTGTCACTCCATTAGCTGAGCTTCCTCAGCAGCGTGCTGTAGATTTCCAAGCCTTAATCCTCTGCTGACAGGTGCACAGACACTGTGCAAAGAGAATGTAAAAACATATAATGAGGTTGTGGCATAATGTGTGAGGACAAGAGTCTGGAAATAGCACTCCTACAGCCTTCTGAGATGTTGCATTCCCTCTCTCCTGTAAGTTTCTGTTAATGTTATATTGCGTGCATGCATTAATATTTTGGCAATAGGAAAAGAGCCAGCATTTTAGGAAGTAGATGTTCCTTCCCTATGTCTGTGGTAGAGTCTGTAAAAAGCACATTATGTATTAAAAGCTGCTTCTTTCCACACTACAAGTGTCTTGTTGGTCACTGTCTTTATTCTTGCAAAACTGATGTGAAATGATTAAGCATTAGTATGAAATACAGTAAGAAACAAAGGAACACTGAAGATGACTTACCTGTGTCTGCAGTTAAAGCATGATTAAGATGGTGTGTGAACCCAGATCTTCTGAGTCATCATGCAGTATACCTAGACTCTTGAGCAAATTCATGGTGGCTATAGTTTTGCCAGGTAAGATGTTCTACTATTGCTTATTTAAAAAATCCATGATTGCTAGTGCCAATAACATACAAAGATGTCTGTATTTGTCTGTCTTTCCATCTTTCTGTTATTTGAATCTTAAAAACTTGAAGCAGATATCTAGTATTTGCATGATATTTATATGTAATTAACCTTCACTGCAGTATTGCTAATTCAGAAATCTACAACCAAGTTCAAGTGATATTTATTTAGAAGTGAATCATTACATCATGATGTTCTTCTAATGTCTGATACATCACTGTCCACAGAAGAGGTTTGCTGGTGCTAGTCTTTAGCAGATTAGTGTTTGATATAAAGAAATAAAAACTCCAGAGATGCTCTCAATTGAAAGAAAACCATTTTGCCATTGACTCTGATAAAAAACTAATTTCCAACCGAGAGGAAACACTGGAAAAATTTTCCTAACAACTTCAGGAAACCTTTTCTATTAGTTTGAGGCTCTTCATCAAAATAGCATAATGAGTAAATTTCCCTCTAGATCATGTTGTTGAAAAATATAGAGTTCTAACTCTGATGATTGATGTTAACCTAGTGCTGAGCATTTTACAAGTTAATTTGGGTATGCTGTGATATTAGGTGATAGGTTAAGCAAATATTTCAACTAGTCAAGCTAGTGAGAAGGCTCCTCTGTTCTGATGATAGACAGAGAAATTACTCAGCAAACTGAATTAAATAAAGCTTGGCATTTTGAAGAGCACACAGTTGATTTCCTGTGCACATAAATGGCTAAGATATAAATTTTTTCTCCATTGTATGAGCTCTTTCAGAACTAGGATGAAAGGCAGAAAAGAGGCACCCTATTAATATGCATTGGCACATTAATAATAGCAATAGAAATAAGTAGCAGAGATGAGGTTTGGAGGCAAAATCTAAATGTTCTTCACTGCAAATCTTGAGAGAAGTTGAGTTACAGGAAAAATCAAATCCAAATGCTAATCAACCAAAGTTATTTAACCAACCAAAGGCCCACTGTGAGTGGGCAAGGGGAAATAGCCTGACATGTTTCGAATCAGATGTTTTTAAGGCTCTGGAAGGTAAAGTAGTAGGAAAAGACAGGATTTCAATTATTGGGATGTCAACAACAGCCAAATTGTGATACCTCTTTAATCAAATGGCAAAGCAGGAGTATTTTATATTCTGAAAGAAAGCTGTTTGTAGAAGAGATGGGAGGTTTTAAAGCAAGTTGGGGTTACTGTACAAGCTGAAGAACCTGCACAGGCTGTGAAGTAAAAGACTTCAGTGATGGTTATGGCTGTCTCACACATGTGAGTCCTGCTGCAGTGAGGGACTGTAGAGAGGGCAGAGGAATGGAACAAAGAAAATAAAAGCTTTAGGAAATATTATCCTTACTTTAAGAAACTTTCACTGCTTTTCAGCTACATTTGAAGATGTAGAAGTAGTCGTTCAGAGGGCATCACGCTCAATAGGAATACATCAGAACATCAAGCTTTAGAGTTAGTAAAGTTCGTGTTCTACTTCCTTAATATGACTTGTTTCATTCGTTCAAACAAAATGCTTAATTATCTGAAGAAAAATGCTCTACCATTTCTTGAGCACTAATAGGAAGCTTCATAAATCCATTCAAGTAATATTTNAGCTGAAACCAGGACAGAAGGGAATTAATTATTTTCCCTTTATTTAAAAATATTTCCATGATCAAAACACTGCTAAACCTAATTGTGCTTGAAAAAGATGTATTTCAACAATGCTAGGGAAGATTAAAATATGTGATGAATGTGAAACCAATTTGACTAAAAGTTCTCTAAATTGATAAATTCCAGGCTGACACTGATTCTTTTTCTTCAGTTTCACTTGTCCTTGAAAAACATGAAGTTGCTGTATTAATTCATCACCTAGTTTTGTTCAGATTGATTAGGTAATAACAACTTTGGATCCTACTGGTGCATTATTTAGATGCTCTGTAAATAAGTAATTTGTCTCACTTGAAGACGGCTTCTGGTTTAGGAACTAAATACCAGCAGAATACAGATTTTTTTTTTTTTTTACAGTCATTTCAGACCATAGGATTTTAATCAGAACTGTGATGTTGATAATATCTAGAAAGGGTTTAATTTTAGTGTGTTGTGATGATTTACTTTTGGTTACATGTCACACAACAGAAGCTGTTCCTTACTGCAAAACTGAAACACAAAATAAACTTTTTTTTATGACATGGATTGGCTTGCACAGTCTTGGCATGGATACAGAAGAAAGTGAACACCACTCTAGAAATCAGGCCTGCTCAGAGATATTAAATGATAGATCACATGCAAAAGTTACTGTAGTTCTACTTTGACCATACATAGTAATACCCTGTAGGTCAGTAATACAGTGATGCCTTTACTAGCAACAGGACACAGGCTTGCTATTGAGTTTGCAAGACCTCAGAGCTGAGGCTTCCTCTCTCTGAAGTTGTCAGGCTTGCTCTGTTTGAGTTTGTCTTGACCTGCCTGGAGCTTTGTTTTTTACTTCATTTAGCTGTAATAGCAATTTTTCTCTGACTTCATAGGTGACTATGGTCAGTTATTTTATTTTCCTTATCTTTGTATGGTACAACCATAATTTTATAGAGATAGTAGTAGTAAGTTGTTATTCTGTGTAGAATGAGACATTTATGACTGACATAATGGTATAGTTTAGAGATATACAAGCCTGCTGTGATAGCAGAGGCCTTAAGAAGTGTAGTGTAGAGGAGTACAGACAGGTGATGATAAGATGTGGGGCATAGACTAGCACTTCTTATGGCTACAAACAACTCATCAGTGGTCGGCTAAAACAATGCAGACCCGCAGCTGGACAAAACAGTTTTGAAGGGTAACAAAGAGAACAAAGAAATAGCATCTAACAGATGTAAAATGTAGTTAATATGACTGTAACATGGAATTGCAGACCAGCAAAGAAAAAGATGTAAAAAAAGTCTTAACAAACATGTAGAAGTCAGAACTCCAAGTAGATTCTAGGTGAGGAAGAAGTCATCATGTTTGTGCAAGTCATCAAAATGATATTACTACTTGTGAAGTACACCAGATGCTGATATCTTGCCATAGCCACCCAACCCCCACCAGACTGGAGCGTCCAACTTTAGGACCCAGAGAAGCAGGGGAAGGTTGAGCATAACACTAGGAGAAGAATGGAAACTACAAAGGGCGTGTGTGTAATAATTTAAATCAAGTGATTTCTGAAGTTATGACAGTGTGCTATTGTATTTAACTTCATGGCAGCACTGACTATACACAAGTCTGATTCGGTACACCAAACTGCTGGAGGGAAAAAACATCAGGAAGGCAACAGGCAAGTCTGTTCCTCAAAAAGACTGGTTTGAGCAGGATTCTACATATGGGGATAAAATTCCTTTAGTTCTTAATTTTGGTACAATTGTCTTTTGTACTGTAAATTGTTTGATGACATCACTGACTGCTTTTCTACCTTTGAGTGTCTCTGTGAAGATAACTGTTAAAACTCACTTGTTCTTGAGGGCTGGAATCCCTTTTCAGCACTGTTAAGTGCTCTTAAGGGAGCAAAAATGTCTTGATAGAAGCACTTTTAAAAGACAGCAATTTCTGACTGCCCCTTACTTCCAAATGCTGTGGAAACAGTCTGGTATCTACACAGCAGCAGCAGCCTCACTTTTTGTGAGTTGTGCTTCATAACCTTCCAGTTTATGCTAGTGTTGTTATTAAATGCGGCAAAGAACTAAAAGTCTGGTGACCCCTGTTTAAAAAAGTGCTCACATATTTCAGATTACACACACAATATTATTTTTAGAAGATTGTGGTTTCAAGTAAGAAAACGCCAAATCTTAAACATCTTGGGTGATATGAATGCCAGTAATTTCTTTACTGCTTGTCCTTCTCTCCATTTTCTGCCCTTTCTTCTACCATGTCTTGTAAAAATAGCCAGAAAATGTTGACCTCTGCACAGGATTGGAAGACTTCTAGAAAGTGTCAGAAAGCTCTTTTGGACTGAGCATACTAACAGCGCTGTCTGTCTAGCCACCACTATGGTGGTGAATCCCACTGCTATGCTGTGACCGAACGCAATAGTCAGACCTTGAATCCTAGTTTCAGGTCCTCATTGCTAGCATTACATCAGACGTACTAGTAACTCTTTGCTATCAGTTTGGTCCATTGTTTTGTAGGCACAAAACCTCAACATAAGAGTTGTCATTTTTATATATATATATATAAATAAAAATATAAAAATATATATAATATATATTTTACACAAAGGACTTAAAGTTTTTCCCTTTGAGTATGTGTATGATAGACCTTGTATTTATGTCATCACACAGTCTTTTTCTTCAGATCCTTAATTTTGCTTACAGTTCAGGACAGACAGTGTTTAGAGAAGAAACTGGAATAATATAATGGAGGTGTGACTGATGTGTATGGTTCTTACTGCTTGTGAAAGCTAGAGAGCATTTCTGGAGCAAGGTGAAGAAAGGTAGGAATAGAAAGGATAGCTGTGTAAAGGTAACTCAGTTCTGCATTTGAGAAATGCAAAGGTGTTCCTTGTGCTTTTGAAGTTCTTTGTGGTGTTGGACAAATGACTGAGACCGGAGGCAGCACAAATAGTAACTCGTTCAATATTTCTCATTCCTGCATGCCAGACTCCATGTCTTAGAGTTTCATTGCCTGGAGTGCTCACTCTTGCAGCTGATAGTGGAAGTCAGCTTGGAAAGAACATGCGGTAAAGCAGCACATGAGAATACTAGCAATTCTGGAAACATTTGTTCCTGCATATCTAAAAGTATGCTCATAAATTCAATATAAAATCCTGATAATTTGGATTTAATGCTTTCTTTACTTCTTCATTTAGAAGACAATGGCTTAATTTTATTTTGCTTGTAAAACTGTAGAGTCATTTAATCTTTTTTTTTTGAGAAATATTTTTTTTAAAAGTGAATTTAAAAATTCTCTATGTTCATTAATGTATTTGTCATTAATTGTAGCAAGAGCAACATGCTGAGTGGCAAAAAGTACAAAGACTGTAGAAAGTTTTTCAACATGAAAAAACTGTAAACATTCAGTGATCATAAGTGTTGTTGTTTCTTCAGTGAAACATATACTTGTAATTAGACCACAGAAAACATAATGTTTTGAGATTGTCTTAATGACCGAGTGTGTATTTTTCAGGACCAGGGACTTGTTTAATGTGGCTACATACTAGTATATTCAACTAGCAGAATTTCAGTTATCAAGTGTATTTGCAATAAAACTAAATTTTCACCTTTTGCTTCAAAAGTTTAAATGTTTTAAACTCTATATTTTAGCCAGGTATTAAATGCCATAACTTTGATATAGGGGTTCCTTCCATTTAAAAAACCCCAAACACCCAAAACCACCAAACTTGATTGATTGATAGGTCCTTAGTGAAACTAAAATGCTTCCTCTAAAATGAAATACATCCATCTTTCTGCAGAGTTTTGGATTTGTCTGTTTAATTTGGAACAATTATTTTGTGGCATAAATGGTTCACTATGTTCAGCAGTAGCTTAGTTGTAGTTTTGAAAGTCTTGTTGAGAGTAAGTCACAACAAAGCAAGCCATCTGTAGAGGAAATATTTCTAAACAAAGGATCTAATGTCGTGTCCTCTAAACTTAAAACTACTTTTCTTTGCAGTGGTGAGGCTTTGTGTTCATGTTGAGGAAACACTTGAATAAATTTTATAAGGCTTGATGTTCAGGTGCTTGCTTGTGGCTCTGATACAATGTGTTATTGGAAAGTTAGCGAGTGGAACGAGACACAGTGCTTAAAAATAGGTAAGGGATAGCAGCCAGACTAAAATATATACATTAGCCAATGCTTTTATATGTATACATTTGATATCTTCTGGAGGAAAAACTTTTAGCAGACATCTTTGCATTATGCTAATGTTTGCAAACTTAACATTCAAAATCATGAGTTGAAAAGATTTGGACTGGTCAGTGTTGGACCTTCACTGCTCAAGCTCCAGGGCTAAGAGCAGCATTTGGCAGTAAGCATATGTGGTTAATCTTGATGGACTCACCACTACAGATGGACTCTTAACCTACTGTAAATGTGTCATCCCTCTTTTTTATTTTTTTATTCTTTTTTAGACTGTGTAGCCAAACATCCATGTGAACAACTGGTTAGGGTTTACATCAGTCATTTTGGAAAGCAAGATATAAGTCCTCAGTGATCAAAGGTGTTTCCTTCCTGTACTAAGGTTGCAACAGGCATTTTGATACTTGGTTCTTACTTGGGTACTAAATAATTCTACTGTCATTAATATTCTTTCTAAATTCTGATCCCACCTTTTTTTCCTTCACTCAGCTTGGTTAGCCAGTGAGTTCCAAGAAGAGCAAGTCAAAAGTCAGCACCAGGCAAAAGACAGGGTGAAAAATCATTACGGTCACTGTAATGGCAACACATATTTGGTGACACATTCTGTTGATGTCCCATCTGGAAAAGTAAGTTATGGCATATTCCATTAAATGTGCGTCACTGGTGTAATGTATCCATCTGCACACCTGTACATACATGAAGTCACCGTAACACATAGCGTCAAATAATGTGACTTCATTTCACAATTCATATGGGATAATTAGAAACATTTTGTGACTTATGAGTGAGCAGCAAGTGGAAAGCAAGGATCATCTCCTTTAGAAAGCACAGAGAACATTTTAATTAAAACAATAAACTTTATAGTATAGATTAGAGATAGCACCTTAACGTAGTGCTAATACCTAAGTGTGAAGGCTGCACAATAATTTAAAGGTGGCAGTTTCGATTTAGTATAACTCTTTGCACAAAGAGATAGTGAAAAGAGTAATCAATTATCTAGTGCTGAGGGTTACCAAACAAGGCTGAAGTGACAGAAAAGGCAATGAATGCACAGCGGGAAAGGCAAGTTTGCAAATTTAAAGGCTTAGATGCAAGTACAACAAACTAAGTGAGCAATGGTGTGTGCAATAACGAAAATCAGATGCTGCTGATATATGCCTCTTGCTGTTTGTGCTGCTGAACATTGATACAGATGCTGTGTTTATTTGTAATGATGCCCTCAATTGCCACAAGGAGGAAGGGAAGGTTTGGGATAGTTACATTGCTCACGCTTTATAACATATGCATTAAGCTATCATGGGCATCACTAATTATTAAATCAGGAGTGAGACGGGGATTTTAAAAAGCTGGTGATTAGTGCTGTGATTGAGTATCAAATGCAGTGGTTGATTAGGTGCCATGTATGTGAGTGGCTACGTGAGTGGTTATATTAAGAAGATGGGAAATAGCTGCATTGATTCCTTTTTACTACAAGGTTGGTGAAAACATGTAGTCTGTCTTATAGACTAATCACAGAAAAACCTTCCTTGGAGTAGCAGCAAAAAAAAAAGAAAAAGGCTTAATCTTGCTTACATTACTCTGATGCAGCAAAAAGCAAGTAAAGAGTGGGAGTGAGACTGAGAAATTACACACACTTTAAATCAAGGCAGAGTGGGAGGAAATAGTTCTCACAAGTTGACTTTACTCTTCAGTAGCCTAACGCTCTTCCTCATATATTTATGTTTTGGTTTCATCAGAGCTGGTCTATATTTACTTGTCTTTTTCAGGGTTTCATCTTTTCACTTTTCAGCATCAGTAGAGTATGAAGAAATAAACATGACTGGGGTAAAAGCAGTTGGTTTGTATGTCTCTTCTAGGACAGACATAATTAAATAGTAGAGATTCTGAAGGAGAGAAGCACAAGTGTTTTGCAAGTTTACTGCATAAAGGAGGAGGTGTTAAATGAGGTATATGTTCTTGAGTCTCACCGGTGGCTGTTATTGCTAGCCCAGATGAGGGGCATGGCTGAATGTCTGATGGTTTGGGCTATGCAGATTTAGAGACAAAATATGGAGGCTCATGTGGCTCTGAGAGCTGCACCACTTCAGATGGATAGAGTTATAATCAGTTACAACTGGAAAAAGCAACCAACACTGAAGAATGAGCATCTTCATTCAATAGTAATAGAACATACTAAAATGGAAAAGCATGCTATGTATTGAAAAAATTGCTAACACAGCTTTAACAGGCACAGCGGAGTCATGTGGAGCTCTGTTTCAAGATTTATTAACCTCAGAGCTTACATATATCTAGTTCAACAAGCTAACCTAAGTGAATGAAATCCCTCTATAAGCATTAAGCTCCTGATTTAACATTTCTGCTTATAACAGAGGTGCATGTTCACACATCCAGAACACCCAGGCTGACTGCTCTGAATATCCTATCTTTGAATCAGAAGTTAAGAAATTCTGCCTCTGTCATTTGGTTGTGTTGCTGAAGCTAAAGAAAAGTACTTCTGTCAGTATTAAGAGTGTCATGCTTTTGACTGTGATGATTATCCTCTTGTATTGCTTCTACACACTAGCGCAGAAGAAAAGTAGCTTTAGCTGAGGTTTAAGCAAAAATCCTTCATTCCCCACAAGAACAGAGTATGTGTTTAGTTAGACCTTTTAAAAATGACATATTGACACTTTGCACTTCTCATGTAATGCCAAAAATGAGGCATATGTGCTTTCAAATGAAACTCAAACACTAGAGTAAAAAATAATAAAAAGTTATCATTCCCTAATAGACTGTCTATAAACATAAAAGAAATCATGGACAGTAATAAATATTTTTAAATTATGTAGCTAGCAATAAACAGTTAGGGGAAAAGTCTGTTTGCACTATTCCTTACAGTTATATTAGCTTTTCAGTCTTGTTATTTCAAGGTGTCTTTTGTCAAGGGGTTGTTTTTATTCATACATAGATGCGGGTGTCTCAGAACATGTAGCTGACACAAAGAGTACAGTGATTAGATAAGTATTATGTTAATGAGCCAAGTCTAGTGAAGCAATTTCAATTTGCTGTCAGATGGATTACCAATGCTTACATCTATGGAGTTAATTTCTGAGGATGAAGTACTTGCTTGATTTTTTTTTTTTTTGCCACTACTGATGATGACACCACTAAGAAGACAATTTTTTAAAATAACAAACAAAACAAGAGTATAAACTTAAGTTAGGCATCTGTAGATGCATAATGACTGTTGATTAATTTTCTAAGGGTAAAGTTTGAGTAGTTTGAAGTACGGTTGGACTAGATGATCTCTGAGTTCTTTTCCAACCTTAATGATTCTATGATTCTATGGTGTGTTAACAGCAAGAAACGTGACTCTTGCCTGGTCTCAAACACAAGCTGCATTCGCAGTGTCCAAGTGCTGATATAACATGAACTGGCACTGTGATCCAAATATCCAGCTTTTACATGACAGAAGATCTTAAATCTGTTTTGAAGTTGTACTTACTTACTTGACATTTGAAGTATTTTCTATGGCTCTGTACTGCAAAAAGTAGATTGTTCCCTTATAATTTTTCAGGTAAACTTCGACTAAGTTTCTCTTTCTAGAAAGCCGGAGGGAAACTGGGAAAGCATTACAGCATTTAGAACATACCAGTGGGATTATAATCCTGGCTGCCAGGTGCTGCCATGAGCCACCCTGGGGAGTCCCCAGCATTCCTGGTCCCAGGGAGCCACCGGGCCCTGAACTGTCTTGACGCTGAGAACCATAGGATTAGCCTTTGATGGTGTAGGCAGGCCCTTGAACAGCAAGGCAATGGCTTGCCGTTGAAGTTGTTCACTAAGAGTATAGCTTCTGAATCAGGCCATTAGCTGTTCAGTGGAGTTAAGTGGTTGTGTTTAGTCGGTTTTGCAGAACAGTGCCCTCCAACTGTCCTGAATTTGCCTTTTTTTTCCCCCATTGATAATTCAGTAAGCCAGGTTGCAATTCTCTGTTGAGATGTACCTGCATTTAACCTGAGGTTGAGAAATCTAAGGGAATTACCTGTGCTTTTGATCATATAACCGTTACAGAGAAAAGCACCATATTCACATGAAGATGTTGACTAATCACAGACTCCAGGTAATGGATCACAACTTGCACTATAGTATTATTGTGTGTGTGTTTTAAACTTCACATTAGTTTGTACTGAGAATTTACACCTTCATTAGTTATTGGATTTTGACACTATTTAAAAGAAAATGCCCGCAGGTTATGAGTAGCACGGCTGAGAAAGGCTGAATTTATATTATATTCTTCTGGGACTCTGTATCAAGAGAGCTTTTGCTGCATGTGAAGAAAAGTCATTTCACATAGTAAAGCTGGCACCAAGCCCAGTTCCTTTATGGAGGTAAGATAAGTGAAAATCAAGATACAGATATATTTAGTTGATCACATCGCTTTTTTCCTCTCCCCCTTATATATCAGCTGGTAAATAATGTTATTAAAAATAATTCCAGTCCCTTTACTAAACCAGATTTTATTTGAAGGAAAAGTGGCCTGTACTCCTGGGAGCAATTTGGTATTCTAAAATGGCTTTCTCTGAAGTGTTTATTGAAATGGAGAAATTATTCCCCATATTCTCTCCATTTGGAATGGAAAGCTACTTTAATACAGTGAATGACCCAAGGAAATGAAGAGTGCAGAGAAAAACAGTTTTTGATGAAGGTGTGGGAAAGACAGGCACAGGAGACAGACAGTAGAATCATTTGAAGAAATGGGAACACGAAGTGTAAGTGTATGAAGAGGTAGAAATGACTGCATTTTTCATTGACAGAGTAATGATGGCAGTTTGAAAAGTTGTGTAGGTCAGTGACATTAGGCACTTGTATGTTGACCTTGCTGTGGATCAAGTCCTTGGAAAGAGTATCTAGTTCCTCCACTTCTTGAGTAGCTTAACTGTAGGGTAGTGAGACTCAAAGTCTGCTGGGTGAGTTCAGGAGAAGAACTTAAAAAGAGCCAAGTATTATTAATATGATATTTTGTAATCTGTGATATTTTCAGATATCATCTTCTTTGTTAAGAACAATGCTTAATCTTACACCAAATCTGAGATTTCATTATTTTTTAGCTCGAAGTTGAAGTTAGAACCATGACTAGGTGAGCGAGGTCTCCTGGAACTGCTGACATGCAGGACAACAATGGAGATTGTACCCTAGCAGTATGCTCTACTCAGTCTCTTTTCTATGCACAGCATTTCTGTCCGGTGGCAAATGATAATTTGCAGCTTATGGAGTACTTCAAGAAAGACCGAGCTGTAGGCTCAGGAACATTATAATCTTGGGGAGTTTGTTTGTATTACCTTTCTGCCAAGACCTAATTGTGAGCAACAAGGGCTGGGTACAGATTTTGGACGTCCCTAATAAACGCCATTTTGCACTCCTACCCATTTGCAGCTCCTGGGAAAGCTGAAACACTGTGAGAAACTGGTGAGATAATCTTCCCCCCATCACCACCTCCAAGAGGGAAATCAAATAGCTTCATAGATGTCTTTCCTTTTTTCCTTTCAATAAATTTAGCGGTAAGACAAAAAGGCAAATGAATAACAGCTAAATGTTCTGTTCCCAAAGTATGTCTAAAGTTATTCAAAATCCTTCTCTATGGATTAGAGAAGGCTAGCTCTCACTCAAAACTTTGTGATCGTTAGGTCCCATATCCTCTGACTAGCGCTACCTTTTATCCACTTGCATCAAGAGGTAGCTAGCCACTCGTGCTGCGCTAGCTACTGTTATTGGAGCTCTGCCCCTCATTCTCTGGCTATGACTGTGGTCAGCTAGCTGCTCGGACAGCCTTCACAACAGCTCTTTAGTTATTCTGTGTTATTAACAGCTGCTGTAGCATACAAGATCACATACAATTCTCCATAATCTTCCCCCGCCAAAGAAAACCCCACCTGCAAGAAACCTCAGCTCCTCCAAACCACCTCTCTTAAACAGGCTGCTTTTCAGTTTGACTTTTGGTTTTCATGTCTGCAAGCTAGATTATAGATCAGGGCAAATATTAATCCTAAGCATATTTGGGCATACTTAATTGGCTCAGATGTTCATGTAACCTTTACAATTATAAAGGTTAGTGGCAACTTCTTTTTAATTTAATTTTTTAAAACCAGAATTTCCTCAACCATTGTAAACAAAACTCTAATTGCATGTTTTGGACCTGCTCATTAGCCTTATTCATTTCCCTTTCATGTCATCATGACCATCTCAATTGATTTCTTCCCTTCTTCCCTGGAGGACTGAATATGACTTTTTTTCTCTCTTAGGCCTCTGTTACCAAGCTTGTGTATGGCATTTTGGAATGTTTCTCAGGAAAACAAATAAGACTGTTTCTCAGCTTTCCAGAAGACCAGTGATGTAGCAATGGATGTTTGTATAAAGTATGATCATCACTTTTAGAATAGGATTGTGTCTTGTTTGGAGGAAAAAGTTTAAAAAGAAAAAAAAAAGGTAGGAAAATAGACAAGGGCTTGTTTTTAGTGGTAGATTAATGGAGGCAAAAACTAGAAGCAGGGCTGCTCAACATGACATCAGACACTAGCTTTTGTCTAAGCCACCACTTTGTTACGAATCCAGGTGATACAGTGAGTAAATCCTTAGCTGGTTTTTGGTTTGCTTGTTGGTGTTTTGTTTTGTTGGTTTTTGTTCAGCTGGAGTCGGTCTGCATGGAAATTAAGCATATTGTTATTTGCAATTTTCCAGGACAAGAATGGCTTATTAATTGCTTTTTTTTTTTTTTCTTCTTTTTTTTCTGAAATAAGACTTGACTATTGCTACCTTCACCTGTTTTTTCAATGGCTTATATTATGAAAAGATAAGGGTTACAATAGCTGCAAGTTTTGTCTAACGCAAAGTATCATGGAAGGAGCATGTACGACAGCTTATAAATATACTGCTGTCAGCATGATGCTAGCAATAGTTAAGAGATAATAGGGTTGTTTTTTCCTGTCTAAGGCCATAGGCTTATTATATCTGGTTAAGGTTAGTGCTTTCATGATTATTTCATTGATTTAAGCATTATCTGGAGAATAAATTGCATTAGGAATGACTTCAGGTATAGAAAAAAAATATTGTTAAACTTGAATGGGAAAGATTTTTTTTAGAAATGCAAAATTAATTTCCTTTTTTTCCTTTTCTTTTTTGAAAAAACAACAACAACAACAAAAACCAAAACCATCACCACCAACAAAACCAAAAACCAAACCAGCTTGGGAGATCTCTCAGAATAGTAGGGAAAACCAGAGAAACAGTATGGAAAATGTTGTCCATGGGAAATAATTAAGCCAAAAATCATAAAAAAAGTTGTGATAAAAAAAAAAAAAAGTCCTTTAGATTTAGACAGATTTTAATGAAATTGGGACGGCATCCATTGTTGTTATACCTGACTGTGACATCAGTGATACATGGCTAGCTGTATATTATGCCTAAAATATGAACATTTAATAAGGTTATTGAGGACAATCAGGAAAATTTAAGTAACCTCAAGTGTGTTTACGTGTTTGCATATCAAGGCTCAGTGAAAGTTAGCTGAAAACAGCTGTGTCCTCAGGCCCTCTTTTTCAGTCAGTATCTTGTTGTTCACTGTCACAGTGACAAATGAAAACATTTCATGGCAGGAACTGTCAAAAGCCCTCCTGTGAGCTCTGCATTTTCTTTCTATTTCTCAGTCAACAGCTGCCATGAAATATGACTGCATATCAGTAAGCTACAACTCTGTGATCAAATGGGCTAGCTGTTAGTCACTGGCTGGTGGCCATTTAAATGGTGAATGATGAGGTTTAGTTGGACATTTTTCACTGAAATAGGAACTAAATCTCTCTTTATAGGCTACCTCATACTACAAACATGGAATATTTATCTGTGACATAAAAGCCTATTCAAACAGTGCAGTGTCAAACTCACTATAAATGGATGTGCTGGCTGATACATAAAAAGGTGCTTGGCCCTTATCCTGCTGGCTGTGAAGTTTCCAGCAACTTTGTCTTTCCTGGCATCCATGTTACTTAAAGAAGGAATTTGTGCACGTTTATTACTGTGTATGGTACTGGTCTTAATAATTAGTAGCTGCTTGCAGACCAGGTATTTTTCATCTATTTCTTCCACCTGATCCTCCATCTCTTCTTACCTGGCTATAAAGGGTACCTTCATTTAATGGAAAATGAGTTAATGCATTTCTGGTCATAAGCAAGCAGTGCTGCTGGGTGGGAAGTATAAATCTGGAGTGGGGCATAAAATTCTTTGGGGAATGAAAGGTGTGTGCCCAGCATTAGTGCTAGTGTTAGTACATAAAGAAATCGCAGATGAAACTTCCTGGGAAGTGAATTTGTAGGTTGTCCAGAGCATGAAATAAGAAATTGATCTATAATATAACATAAAGAAAGAAAAAAGACATCTGGAAATTATCCAGCTCATCTTTTTTGTAATATCACTGCTTTCTCCTGATGAATATCCAGTGAAAATCCATGTATGTTGTATTTTCATGATGGTCACTAAAGTGAAGAGTGTAAATTATTCTAATGAATGGCAAGTAATTTGGTATCAGCTGGCACTGCAGAAGTAGATTAGGTGGTTATTGATCATCCATCTTCAAGGCTAAGAAGTTCTGGAGCAGAATTCAGCCTGTCAGATTTGTCCCTGTCCTCTCTCCCTCGCTAGTTCCTGTTCTTTGTCATAGAAAAGAGTTGAATATTATGACATAATTTTTTTTTTTTTAGTTTTATGAAGATAATTGTAAAAGAGAGTGTGGATCTTTTGATAATAATGCAAAATAAATCTATTAGTGATTCTCTGCCCTTCAAATTAATGATTTTTTTTTTTTAAAAAATTTACTTGTAGATTTATTTGCATTATGTAGTACTTGCCAAAAGCTGATTTCTGGAAGATCAACCCAACAAAACACTTTGACCAATGGAATGATATTTGACCTTGTTATGAGGGCAGAGACTTTGATTCCAGACTTGGAATTTTCACATCAGTATCTCCATTACTTTAGTATTTCTTTCAATAGCATTGTTTGGACCTTGTTTGTACCTGTATCATCTCACAAAGAGGTCCAACATTTCTTTCGTAGTTCAGTCTGCCCTTGTCAATGGAAAAGGAATTTGCTAGTCAAACAATCAAACCAGGATTTGGTTTGCATAATTTTACTCAATCTTCAAAACTTCTTTAAGGATATCCTAGATTTAAGCTTGATATTATCTCCTTCCCTTATATCTTCCATTACCCTCAAAAGAAAAGATGCTGATGAATCTCAGTACAGTACGGCAAGCTGGTTTTAGCCACTTTGAGGTAAATTCAAAATCTGCAAGTTTCAAACTCTAACCCATATGAAAAATGGACACAAACAAT
The DNA here is from genome assembly GCA_013400535.1 of Scopus umbretta. Taxonomy (NCBI): domain Eukaryota; kingdom Metazoa; phylum Chordata; class Aves; order Pelecaniformes; family Scopidae; genus Scopus; species Scopus umbretta. The sequence goes on along the minus strand of VZTL01045030.1, from coordinate 13,193 downwards.
GTTACTTTTGCCTTTGGCCATGCCATAATATAGACAGGTATAATTTCTTCATCATTTGGAATATACTAGTACTATGATACTGTGTTAAAGCCATCTCTAATGTAACAGTACATATTGGTCAGCACAGACCCCAAACTGCTCATCAAAGCCAGAATGGCAGCAGACAAGCCAGCATCACCTGGAACACTGCTGTACATCATCAGTCTCTAGGAAGGGAGTGGTTACGTCCAACTTGACTACTTCATCAGACCTCACAGTCAGTTGTCAAGAGCCCCAGTACCTTCGTGGACACTCACCATAAACCCTAGAGACAAAAAGTCTTGCATACTTATGCAAATTCATAAAGGCAGTGTTTAGTCACGTTGCCAGGTTGAACCCAGATAAGAGAGAAAAGAAGTCTCTGGTGGATAAATCATGATGATACTGAGGATATAAAACCCTTCAGTGTTCATTCAGGCTGGGAATGGTATCTGTGAAATGAAAAATGCAGTGCTGACCTTGGTATTAGAGTAAAGTTAGAAAAGCTTGAAACAGGCCCTGGAGCTATGTGCACTATTTCTAAAGACTTTTTTATCATTTGTCAGAGAGGTAAACTGACTCATGTCACTTGGCCTTTTCAATCTGGGAAGATGTCCTCTCATTGCCATCACTGACGTATTCCTTCCCAGTGGTTCAAGGAGAGAGATCTTTGCTTTCAGTGAAAGAAAAACTTGATAGCTTTTGCTCACATTTAAAGTAGGGAAAGAGGCACAAGGGAAGAGAAAAAAGGGAGAAGCATACGAATTGATCTTCATGAATGAAATTTGAAATTATAAGTTCAGTAACATTTTGACGTTCCTTTACTTTAAGATGTAGTCTGGTTTATGTGTCTCAACCAGTGTATATTTTAAGTCATATACTTTACTACATATATGTAATTTGCAGAACACACTGATGTTTTATACAATTGTGCTGTCTGGACTGACCCAGCAGAGACCTTTCACAAAGAGCTTTCACTTAGCAGATATCTTGGGAGGAGGGGAGGACCCTCACATCTGTCTTTTATATGAAGTTCCTCTGGTCAAACCACAGACATTATGAGTACTGAGCCTGGGTTAAACTGCCTCTTTCAGTCATGCTTTTAACCACACTGTTACTCAATGGCTTAATTACAAGCAGCTAACTACAAGTGCAACTAAGACCTTCAGATAAGTGAGTATGAGACACATTCTTAAAGAGTAACATCATGGTTAAGTTTGATGTGCTTTTTGGTCTTTAAGCCTGCCTTGCTGACATGCCACATGAAACAACAGTCTTGAACCTTTTAGTATTGCTTGGCTTAGGCCTTATTAGCACTGAAGACAGTATGTATGACATGAGTATGAATCTGAATAAGAAATGAAGTCACCAGCTTGCATGATCTGGGTGTACATAGCACTCAGTGATGCAGACTTAGAAATTTCTGGGTTTGTTAGTTTTAGAATAGGATATTGAGAGTAGCATACTATGCCATGAAATGCATGAAATTAAATGAATTTTGATCTTCAGGGTAAATATCTATGAAGGAGTTTTTCATTGATCCTGCATGTGACATTAGCGTATGTGCCAGTTATGAAGCCTCTGTAAGTCTTCAGCTTATGCTAATTGCAGCAATGCCCAATGTTTATTAGGAATAATTTATTTTCATCAGCTTGGAAAAATGGATGCCAATCTGCTACCTCAAAATTCTTAACAATTTAAATTTGTTCCATTGATTCTTAGTCAAATCCCTAACCTTTAGTTTCAAGTATTGAAATGTCAGTCTGTGGCAGCAAATCACTTCAAAAATGCCTTTGCCAGACATTTAAATTTTTGTTACTAGCTAATGAATTATGTTTTGAGTAAATATATTATTTACTAGCATGTCAAATTATAGTTTTTATTGTAGCTACATTTTGTTCCCATCACAGGTGGTGATGAATGGAAAATAACAAATATGGTAAGTATATTCAAGCACGAACAGTGCAGGGAGAGGAACTGGAGCAATTCAATATAAGACAGAAGAACAAGGAAAAAGAGAAACAGTAGCAAACTGCTTAAATACACACAAATGTAGATTATATGAGACTGATCTGTCATCTATTGAAATATAACTGATTGTCTGGAGGATATAACATTATATGGAGGAAAGAAATGTGGTATATCTGAACCACAAAGATTTCAATAACTCATATAATATGCTATCACAAGCCAAAAATGTTAGTTCAAGTTCAATGACATAAAGACTGTTAGGAAACTTGTTTTAGTGGATGCAGGCGAGAAGATGTGATATCTGCTGAAAAGAGCATGTGGCAGATTTGAACATGACTTACAAGCAGAATTCCTTAAGAACTGCTGACCATATTAGGGAGAAAAAGAAAATTAGAAATAGGTTAATCAAACTCTTATATTCAATAAAGTTAGGAAGCTCCTGTATAAAGAAAGGGACTGGATTTTAGACACAATGAATTAGATAGTTTTGAGGAACAGGGTATTAGAACTCAGATGAAACTGAATAGTGTGAAATCCAAGGTCATTCATATGGAGATGAGGAGAATTTTTACTAGAAGCAGGAAGCTTATAATTTGGAAATAACTAAAGGCATAAAAATCTGCATGCATTTATTCAATTACCTATTGAGTCTGAATTGTCCAGGTGATCTGTCTTTGCAAAATGAATTTGTGACCTTAGGTTATATCAGGAAGGTTGTTTTCAGGAGAAATGGCAAAGTATTAATGACATTCTGTAAGGCACTGGCAGGAGACCTCATCTGGAATACTGAAAAAATGAATTAAAATTGCAACAGATTCAGGAAAGATTTAGAGGGATAGAGAACCTGAAGGTATGGTTATGCTTCTGTCATTTGTGAACATGGCTTTGGTAGGTACATGCTAGTTAGTGGAAATCTTAATAATGTCAGAGTTAAGTGTTGTAGAAGCATCTCAGGGTTCAGGATAAGAAAATAGCCCAGGTGTTAATTCAGTTTCTCAGACAGCTTTACAGCCCCCACTGATCTGTGTGACCATGAATAATTTTNGGGTTAAACCACAACAGTTGGGAAACTGAAAATGGTTACCAGCTATTTGAATGGATGGATTAATGAAATTCTTTCTAAGAATTTCTAAGAGAAGAAGAGGTAAATGCTGAATCGCTTTTAAGACTAAACTTGATCAGTTACTGAAAAAAAATATTCTCGTGTTTTGCCTTGACAACAGAGAATTACATTTAGTGGACTAGAAGTATTTCTCATCCCCTTGTTTGTGGTCTGTAGGATAGTAGTCTGGCTGCATGTATGCCCCAAATAGTAAAATCACTAGAGAGAGTGGAGAAAGACATTTTTTATCTCTGCATGTAGTCAACTCTCACACTGTAGACAAGATGCAAAGATACTTTGCTAACCTTGTCAGCTGCACTTTAGAAATGCTGTTTTACCTGGTATGGCAATTTCAAAGTTTAGAATCATAGAATAGAATCATAGAATCATTAAGGTTGGAAAAGACCTCTGAGATCATCTAGTCCAACTGTCAACTCAACACCACCATGCCTACTAAACCATGTCTTGAAGAGCCACATCCACACGTTTTTTGAACACCTCCAGTGATGGGGACTTAACCACTTCCCTGGGCAGCCTGGTCCAATGCTTCATCACTCTTTCACTAAAGAAATGTTTCCTAATATCTAATCTAAACCTCCCCTGGCACAACTTGAGGCCATTTCCTCTTGTCCTATTGCTAGTTACTTGGGCAAAGAGACCAACACCCACCTCACTACCCCCTCCTTTCAGGAAGTTGTAGAGAGTGATAAGGTCTCCCCTCAGCCTCCTCTTCTCCAGACTAAACAACCCCAGTTCCTTCAGCTGCTCCTCATAAGGCTTGTTCTCCAAACAGAGAAATTAGCTTCAAAATATTGCAGTAGAATATCTTACTGAGTCTCCAGTGGGATACTTTTCATAATGACTTTGTAATCATTACAGACTTTAACCAAGATGATGCTGAAACACAAAACAATCCCTCTAAGGTTACTGAAAACAGAAACAAACTCCAAATACTATTCCACTGTTTCTGAGATACAGGATGTACTGTTGCATAACAAAAGAAGAAAAATAAGGTTGTTAAATATATATACCTAAAAGTACACTCTATTTTGAGAGCTCATGGGCATCTTCAGGGGCTACAGTTGTAAAACTCTGTATAATTGCCTGTTTTTCTCACACAACTTTTAAGTTTTGATCCTCATTCATGTCATAGCTGAAAAAGATCCATACAGATACTGTCACGCAACTAGTCATGTTAGCTTTATCTTCAGTCTGTCAGCTCCAATGATTTAAACTTATTCAACAAATTCTCATCTTCACCTACCTTTGATAGAAAAGAGATCATCAACAATATGAGCTAGAGTATCCACATTCACAAAGTAGATTCTACACTACTTAAAATACATGAGGTTCAGGGCAAATTTATTTAGACTTAAACTAGTAAAAGGAGGTGAGTAGGTAAATAAAGTGCTGAAAACAGTTTTATTTTTTATGGGAGCAGACACAATGCAGCTTCTGAGAACATAATGCTGAAAGAAGAACAAAACACAAGGAAAACAAAAACTGAGCAACCAGGATGAGGATACTGGTATAGCAATAAACTCCTTGACATTTTTATTAATCTTGTCTGCTTGAATCATAGAATTATACTTGTATTACAATTCTATGATGTTAATTAAAAAAATAAAAGATTTTTTGTTTGAACTTTGCAAAGATACGTAGGCATGACAGTGTAATTAAAAAAAAAATAGTGAATTTTCCTCTCTTGCTGCTTCACAATACACAGTGGCAAAACATATTTTTGTCAAATATACAGGATGTTTGTCTAGGAGCCACTCAAACTCTCGGGTTCAATGATGCCATTTTAAATTTCTTCTCACACAGTGTCTTTTACTTGGAGAAGAAACAAGAGGTGCTTTTTTTTTTTTTTTTTTTCTTTTCTCAAATACAACTGAAATATCTTTTCAGAAATGTTTTAATAAATGTAAGTGGTATCAAAGTTCCCACAGAGTGGAATAGCCAGTAGATTTCATTGATGTTTGCTAGTACTAGCAAAGTGCTGAGACTAAAGAGGAGGCCCAGACTCTGGAGGCACTGGACTGCTGCACGCACCGTCTTTGACATGTTCCTCCTTTTGTCTGACTTTTTCTGTTATGTTGCTTCCAACTTGTTCAAATCCTGCTTCTTCTTACTTCCCAGATTTCAGGTATCTCACAATATTCTCACATCTACACTCTCTTTATTCACAAGGTAAGTTATATCTTCCCTCTTACCTATTTTCTTGTCCAACTAGTTTCCAGATGGCTTAACTCACAACGGAAAACCCGTTTTCCCTCATCCCCATCACCTTTAGATTCATGGGTATTCCTACTGTCTGTTCATCCTTGCCAGCTGCTCTAACCTTTTCACAGAGGTTTAGCACTTTCCTTCATATTGAAACTTCACATGTGTTATTTTGGCTTCAAAAGAACTTATTGAGAGGGATGGGTAACCTGCTAAAATGTATCTGATGCAGACAGAAATTTTGGAAAGTGTGTTTTTTAAAGCTCAGCCGGATGTGTAAGTTTGACAAAGCTGCAAGCAATGAAGACTGGTGCCAGTCTTAATAATACTATATTCCAGTTGTGACCAAAACATTAATTATGAGATTGTGCACTATATTTCCACTGTAATCTATGTAAAAATTAGTTAACCGTACAGGTGAAATTCACCAACTGGCATCTTTCATTGGACAGATGTGAGAGCAAACACATTATGGTTGGGGTATTTCTGTCATATTAAAGAGGTTGGATATTGCTACTGTTCTTAGCTTCACTGCCTGCAATATATTTTTTCTTCGGTTGAGACACAGTGACCAAGTACTTACTTCTAATTTATTAAATCAATGACCTACAATGAGATAAACTTAACTGTATTTTTGTTAGGAAACGTCACCCAGTGTCTTAAGAGGAGCTAACTGAAAACAATAATTTCCTTAGTTATAACCATTTTAACCTTTTATTTTTTCTCCACATAACTATAGATAAAAAAAAAAAAAAAAATTAGCCAAACAACATTCAGGTGCTGATCCCTCTTGTGATGAAGCCAATATTCTTAGGAAATGAGACACTGATAGTTTTCCACATTTAATTTCATTTTGACATTGAAGGAATTACAGGGATGAAAACCAGACTAGCCTGGGGCTTACTAGAGGAGAAGTAACTGTCCTTTTCTAAGAATTATTAGCATGTTAACCTTAAGACTTCACTGTAATACTGTGTTCACCAATAACACTTCAGAGAGAAATTTGGTTCTGGAAATGTCTGTGAGGCAGGGAGCTACCCAGTGGCTTTAAAACAGTTGCTCCCTGCATGCCTTCATCTTTGGCACAATCAGCTGGAAATCAGAGGTGGAGGTGGTTTCTCCATTGCTCTGGCAACCTAGAGATGGAGGTTCTGTTAAGAATGAAGGATCATGTTTCCATGCAAAAATACTTTTGGTTCTGTTCCTATAGCTATGTCTTTGGTCAGTTTTATCTGTTTTTTAAGTTGTTATTTGTCTGCTGGCTGAAAAAAATAATGTTTTTTTTGCCATTTCCTAAATGTACAGCTTGTAAGGTTTTACATTTTTATTACTGTAATTATTTGTGTTTTACATAATGCTACAATGATAACTGACTTTGTGTCTGATCTGTGATTTATTTTAATAAAAGTTAGAAGATTACGTGATGATATGAACTGTGGATGGTTTTGGAGTGGTTTACAGTTGTTTCAACTTAAAAATTATAAGAAATTTTTGTCAAATACTTATATTAATACCTTTCTTATAATTGCAAAGCAAGGCATTTATTTGATGATGCCTCTGAGAGCTGAAGTGCATTTCAGGTGACTTTATTATCTTTTTCTTGAGCATCCCTTATTATAAGTTAATGTCTTTTCATACAAAAAGATTAAAGACGTAATAGCTGCTGAAGCTAGTTTGATTTTAAAACTTCATGGACATTTTTTATTTGGGGTCATTCTTTTTTTTTTTTTTAGCCATTCTTTAAAGAAGTTGTTCTTTTTTCTCCTTTTTTAATTATTTTTCCCCCGTGGCATATAAGTCTCTTTTTGAAAGGGAAACTATAAGGGAAAATTATCTTTCTGGCTCTGAAATGGCTTTCTCAACCATGGTAGGAAGCAGCAATTCAGCTACCTTGATTGTATTCCTAACAGTATTTGATCTCATATGATTCTTTAAGCACTTTGTAAATCAGATTCCTAGGGATGGTGTCCTGAACTACATTTCAAACAGTGGGGTAAAAAATAGGTAATTGTTTTGCAAAAAAGAAATGATGAAGAAGGCTTTTTACAAGCGTTGAGAGTGAAAGGGATTTATTAGTGATCATTACTGACTGGGCCTGCTGAGATAAAGAGTGTAGAAAACCTTTATTATCCACTAATTGTCTCACTTGATTTTATGTCCTAAAAATGTCATTTTACCTTTACATTGCTGAAGAACAAATTCTAGCCATTCAGTTGCAAGATGCCCAGGTGTTGTATACATCAACAGATAGCTCTTTAACCTCCAACAGAACTACAAGATTTTATTAAAATTCTCTTCACTATACAGAAATAGAAGAAAAAGAAAAAAAGAAACTAATTTCCCTGATCAAAAAGAAGGCAAGACTCCTGGAGGCAAGAGCTTTTTGGTTCTCCACATTTGCTTAATAATAGCATTTTACAATCGTTTGAAAATAGAAGGAGGCTCTTCTGAATGATGGGTCCAACTTTGGGTTGCTATTGAATAGAGTAATATGGAAAAACAGTAGATTATTATCTTGTAAAGTTTAGTACTTCAATGATCAATAAATGCACAATCCAGTCCTATTGTTTGCCAAACAAATATTTTCTGCAGGCTTAAAAATACTAGTCATATAAATTCAGAAACATTAAAAATGCACCTACTTCATAAATATGTCTGCATAACATAATATGCAGGAAACATATAATCTTTTCTCTACTTAAATTGTGTTTGGTTGCAATTTTTTTTTAGGTCTTTGGTGAAAAGAAGTGTGGGTGCAGTACTTAGTTGCAGTGAAGAACAATGGGATGTTTTTGTACAACCTGGCATTTTAATTTGCTTATTTGATTCTTTGTTTCTGTGTGATATCAAAGGGTTAATGACTGGTCAGTTTCTAACTAGAAAAAGGAAATTATCGATTGAACCAGCTATTTTTTAGTGAACAATTTATTTTAAAGGCTTCTTTACTATCCAATGAGTCCTTCAGTGGTGTCCAAGGCCCAAAAGGTGGGGTTCTATCCTATTGTGCTGACTAAGGGCTTTATGACAAAAATTGAGTACTACTTATAGCCAGCAAGTTTCATGGATTTAATCTGAAATTTTAATCATGAGTTTTTAAGCATAAAAATTCCTTGATTTTGCCATGGGTCACACTCAGGGAGGCAGTGGGGGGGGCAGTTTCAGTCGGTGCATAGAGTTTTCTGTCTGCTGCTCTTTCTCTCACAACCTTTTCCTATGCTTTAGCCTGGGTCCTTCATAGGCTGCAGAGCACCCATATGTCTGTGGTGCAGCAATTGGGGAGAGAAGAGGGCATACACATTGCGTGGGGGTGTACATTGGAGTGTGGTCACCAGGGAACATCAAGCTAGACTAGCTAGCAAGTAGGAAGCCTAGTGTTGATTGGGCTTCCAGATTTGACAGCCCTAACAATTTATGGATGATTTTGTGTTTCTTTCTGATCCATTGGGTGGATCTCCCAAGTAACATGGATGATAGGATCTCAGCCAGCAACTCCAGCATAGCACGTACAGGTTAAAGTAAGGAAAGTGTATTTTTAACAGCTTCTACATGGTTTAGACACCTAATTTTTATAGAGGAAATGATTTTTTCAAAAGTTTTACTCCAAGTGTGGCCTCAACGATACTTGTGCTTTCCCGAGATGTTAATTTCTTCTTTTTAAAAAGAAAGCTTAATACAAGATCCACCCTTTAAAATTACTTGTTAAACGATTCCATGGTCACTCATCTCTCCCTGGATTAGGGGTTTCCGCTTTGAACGTTAAACATTATACCTTACTACATTTTCGTGTGAAGCATTTAGGAATGCACTAAATCTGTTTGCAATGTCTGTGCAATATCTGCCAAAAGTTTAAGCCATCTAATCGATAGCTGATGAAAGTGATTCTCCTCTTAAGTGAGAAACGTAAAGAAACGTTGAGAAACATTGGCCATTTATGTGCTGGGTGTAACAACAACTTAGAACAAGAATGGCAGCTGGATTTTAGCCTTTAAGTTTTGTAGCTGTTTCAGTCTTGTAAACGAAAAATCATTTCAGCTGTGTTTTTTTTTTTTAAGTGTGGCAGCATGTGACCCTTTGGAATAATTGTACTTTTAATATGCAATTGTGATTGTTGAGGGAGAGAGAAAAGGAGTTAAATTCAATTTCTAATGATGAAAAGCAAAGAAGAATAAGAAATTCTTCAAAGTGATGGCAGGGATGAACTTAGAAAAAGGATTTCTTTTTTTTCTTGCAGAGAATTATATAGAACGATATAACTGAATGTACCTTTTGAACAACTTCAAGGTTGTATAAATCAGAGTGAGAATGTCTTTTAATTGATGATCTGTGCAACTGGAATTCAGTCTTGAAGTCTAAACGTGCTGAAGAAATTATTGAAGACCAATTCTATACTGCTAGTTACCCTTCTTCCTCTTTGTGAACAGTTACAGTGCACTGGGTACGCTATATGAAGGATTTTCCTGGTTCCCATTTCTAGGTTTGTGTGCAGTGCAATATTTATAGATTCTGCTTTAAAGACTGAATTTTTAATTGGCTTTTTTATGGCACTTTTTCTGATAGTAACCCATTCTTCAAAAATATCAACAAATCTAAAACACCCCAGTTTTGTGAGGTGACTGACATCTCAATTTTTGCCCTTCCCAATTTACTGAGGCACGAAGTTAAAAATATTTCAGACTATTTGACCGCTCAATAGAAGGGTCTAGAACTTGTTTTGGGAAAGTGTTTATGTTCTGTGACACTTCACATTGAAAGTGCATCTCAAATGCCCCTCTGTGTACTCGAGCTCTCCTACGAGCATGCAGAACAGTTGCCAGTGGAAAATCTAATTAAGGTCTTGATGGCAAAAGCCAGAACAGCCAAATCCTGACTGCACTATTTACTGTAAGAGGCTTCTTTATTCCTCAAACTTACATCACTCTCAGGACAACTGCACAGCCCCCCTGCAGCTGAGGAAATAGGGCTTTTGGTGAGAAGCAAGTTCCTTAGCTACTCATCCTCAAGCTGCTACCTCCTCTGCCTGCTTGTCTGTATCTTTTGCCCTGAATCCTCTGTCTAGATCAAGTCACTTCTCCAGGGCATCACAGCTTCAGTGTCCTCATGTCTTGGATGATTACTAAGTTCTTTTTAAACAGAGGTCTTTTTTTCAAACACCTCTCTGACTTCTCCTGATTTTTGGAAAGCCCTTTCATTTTATCTTGGTTTGATTCCTATTCATGACTGTGCATCATAAGGGTAGCGTTAATTGACATTAGCATTAATACCTGGAGATAATTAATGAAAAGTGTATGACTGAACTGTCGAGACTGTAATGGAGCTGTTTAGTTCTAGGCTGTATTTCTGTGTGCACTCTTTGTTCAAGGCTAGTATCAGACGGCAGTCTCCTTGACTACTAATACATCTTACAGTTCTGGGATTTTTCCCTTTCTTCCAAACAGCTTCATGCTTTGGATTTGCAGAAATTTATAACCTAAGGGAACAATACTTCAAGGTTAATGCAGTCAGCCTTGACAATCCTCCTCCAGAAAAAAATTACACATTACCCTATATAGGAACAGCTGTGATACAGCACAAACATCAAATATTGCAAGAATTTCAGATGCTGTATGAACTGCTTGTATTTTTATTTTTTCTCCACCTTCCTACCTTCCTTGGGAGAACTGGTTCCTTTTGAAGGCTTTTGTTTATCATACTGAAATTTGGCAATGTTTTAGATAAAGCATGAGGATGTGAAAGGAAATTATTTAACATACCTGAAATCACTCGCATATGAGGAGAAATAAACTACTGTCAAGTAACACTGACAGGATCTTGTACTTTGTTTGCGAAACAGAATGAAAAACTTTTATGGCTCTTGACTATAAAGAAAATGAGGGACAAGTTGGATTTGCCTTCTGCAGAAGTCGGGAAGTTAACCTGTGTACTTAAAATGTGCTTAAACAGACTGTATTGATATCTGAGCTGACTGATAACACAAAGGGGAAAGAGTACTATCAACTCAATTCATCTGTTTTCTAAGACAGATGGAGAACCAAAATGATGCCGGATATTGTAGCTAACCCTGCTCCTGATTCTGTGACTCACTGATTTAACAGAATTAAAAAGAGTTGAGTGCAGTGTCCAAAAATACTTTCTCATGGCAATTTTTAGAGAATTGCGGAAAACCAAAATTATTTATGCCTATGAGTGTAGAAAGCAGAGACAGAAAAGGACTTGGAATACAACCTCTTAACTCCAGGTTTTAAACTCTACTTTCTAACAGATTCTTCAAGCTGTTATATGGTCAAATTGGTTGATTTAGTAATAGGAATTTACAGCTCTTTGAAAAGAGGAGACACCCATTGAAATGCCAGAAACATGCAGAGGTAGCACTATGTTAATCCTTAAAGTTCTGATCAGCATCTCTGCAGACCTCTGCTTTTTTGAATTGTTGTGCAAATGGTAACTAGTGAAGTGGGGAATTAATTGTCTTTAATCCTCAAACTAAAAAATAGCAGTTTCTCTGCATAAGCAGTGCTTTTAAAAGAAAACTTATTTTGCTTTACATTGATGCTATAAGCACTGAAATTATGGGAAAGTAATGGCAATAATTTTTGAAAACACTTAAATTTTATTATGAGTTCTTGTCTGATTAAATCCTAAAATCAGGTATTAGATGAAGACGACCACCTATATCATAAACATGGAATAGACTTACCTTGACATCCATCTACTGTTACTTTTTTTTTTTTGAAGAGGCATCTACAGTAGTATTACACAGTATAATGTAAGAATCATTAGTATAGCGTGCATTATGACAGCAAAAGGGATGCATATTTGTGTGATATATCTCACCATGGCATTCAGGTTCTACAGAACTTGTGAATCTTGTTGGAGGAAATATATTAAAGATTGCTACAGTAGATGGTATTATTATTAGTCAGTTATAGTTTCTTTGACCAGGTAAACAGAGATTTTAATGGGATTCTCATTTTGTCTTTATTCTTTTCTGTATATGAAGTGAAAAAAAAAAAGTCTTATAAATTTATAAAATGAATATTTTATTTCTGTTATGGATAGTTTCTGTGTACCTTATTTCTGAGGTATTGTATTATTGGATAAAGGTTGAAATTCTGCAAGTGTGAAATTTCCTTGCATGGAAACAAGGATAGATAGCCTTCAGTTACTGTTTCTCCCTACTCACAGAATTTCTGTTGCAGCACAGAGCACAGACTTCATTTATGCCATTAGTTAACCTTCAGGCACGTTTGATGTTTTGTAAAATGTACACTGTGCATTCATTCCTCTATAATTGCTGCCTACAGTTTTGGAATTTTTGCCCCGCTCCCCACCCCACCCCCCACCACCTTCTGCTATGTTATGGAAAAATCTTACTGATATTCCTATAATGGGATACAGCAGCTTGTGATAATATTATGCATGGAGAAGAAATTTAAACGTTATTCATCTGTTAGTCAAAAACCTTGTTGTGCATGAACATTATCCACTCAGCAAAGGGGCTGAGCTGTCAGTCAGATGTTTATTTTGCATGGTTCTAGGGTCAGTGTCATAAAGAAGACCTGAATAAATCCTATAGGCTTAACTAACAACAGCGAACTAGTGAGATGCAGAATTACCAACCTAACTGAGCCTGCAATCAGACATTAGAAAGTGCAATAGCTGGGGAATTATGGAAGAGACTGTTGATTAGGCCTAACTAAAGTTAGGTATGGAGATTAAAGCTAGTAAAATTTTTTTTTGAACCTCAGAAATTGTGTGGTATGATGAAATCCAATGCCTTATAATAGGTGCAAGTAAGTACCTCTGAGTTCCTGATTTTCTGCTGCAAGGCCTCCCAGACCACTACTCATTTGAACTCCATCTTTCAGTCCCACCTCTGCCA
>VZTL01045025.1:0-40026 GCA_013400535.1 Scopus umbretta | reverse complement strand
TGACCATTAGGTCCAGTATTGCAGTCTTGAAAGAGTAAGGAAAGGATAGTTTGTTCCACTTTCCCTGACATTCTCTTGACATGGCTCCCAAGAGGTGACTAGTTTGGAGGAAAGAATTGTTTTTCATAGTAAGATAAACTCATCATCTGAAATACTTTAATATGTTTTTATTAGAGAAGAATCACTAAACTAATTAGGCGAATTAAGATTTGGGACTATGTACTCATTTTTAAAAACCAAGTAATACATCTCCTGCCTCCCATTTACATCTAGCTAACTATCCTATAAGATTACAGGGCTTTAGGATAAATGTGAGAAACAGAGTACACACATTGTATATTTGGTCTTATAAAAATTTTACTTGTGTTGTCTCTGTAGGCAAGAGTCTGAATTAGAAGTCAGGAAGTCTGTATTCAATTCCTGGGCTCAATCTGCTGCATGACCTTGAGCAAATCAATTCACCTATTTGTGACATATCTTTCCCTCTGTAAAACAGAGTCAAAGAGGAGTGTGGTAAAATACCGATATCTGCAGATGAAAAAATGCTAACGAAGACTGACCGTCATGGAGTGCAATTATACATTTTTTTTTTTTCTTTTCTTCTGAAGTATGCTAAGTCTTCCCCTTTACAAGACAGCCTCTTTTTTCACTAATTACAGCTTATTTCTGCTGAAAGACATGGTGCATGAGGTTTAGGTTTGTAAAAACATGTAGCAAAAATAAGACTACTTTTTTGTGTGTGCTTACCATATCTCAGATGAAAAAATAAGGTTGATTTCCCTGTGACTGGTCATGCCAAAGCTAAAACTGAAGGCTCGTTATCAACATTACAACAGTAACATTTCAGTTCTGCTACTTCAGATTCAGACAAAGCTGTGAAAATGTCAAATATCTGCTTATTTACAACACAACTGCTGAGTTCTGATGTAGCACTTCAGCAAAAATGAATTACATGATTAATAAAAAATTATGACCACAGAACTTCTTCCAGGGTAGGTATAATACAAAATTATTTTAGTGTAACAAGAAATAAGTTGGCAAGAAAGCAGAGCCAACAAAGATGAACGAGTATCTCTGTCTGGAAGAAAATACAAAGAGAAAAAGACTGATCCTTATTTTAATGTCAAACAAGCTGATATATTAAAGTATGCAGGTGAAGATAAATGCTAAATTTTGCCATTCAAAAGTAATTAAATTAATTTATACAAAATCATAAGCTTGGCCTCAAAAAAAGTTGCAGACTAGTATTCTCAAACCTACAGAGTATTAAAGAAAAGTCACTCTTACATCAATCTTTGATGTCTTTGAGAAAGCTCCCACAGGATGAACATGATCGTACAGAATAATAACTCCCACCATTACTCGCATGCAGAACATAAGGGTCTCTTCACTGGTGAATCTACTCCTGTACTCTCTGGAACACAGAGCAAAAGAAACAAACAGTTGATTTTTTACTGGACAATTTTGCTAACTAGACTGTAAGCACATGAAATCTGAACATTGTATTTTAAGATTTTAAAGATCTTTGAACTGCGTAAAGTCCTTGTCAATTTAGAAGGTTAGAAAGCAAATAAAGATAAGTAAACCCTTTCTAACACCCCTTCATAGTTCAGATCCTCACTTCAGCAAAATGTCTAAGATGATGGCTTCACAGAACACCTCTGTGTTCATGAAAAATCATGGAGGCTGATCGTAGTTCTGTTTAATCTTAGAAACACAACATATCAGGAACTCAAAGGAAAGGTACTCTTTTTGTTTAAATTCCTACTTTGAAACAGTTAACATTTAAGTGGGATCTAATTTCAGCAGCTAGTAAGTTTAGGGCTTCACCTCAGTGGATCATAGTCATAGCGCGTTGCTCTCTGCTCCCCTCCCGCCCCCAAAAGTCTATAGGTGACTGCAACAACCCAGGGTCACTGAGCATCTAAAATGTGGAAGCCCACTAGATAGGACTGGACTAAACTCATTCCAAAGATATTTTCTTTGACTTTTCAATTCCAAAATAAGAATATGGGTGGCACAGCTAAGATAGCTGCTATCAGCTCTGACCCCTGAAACCATCATCAGGAAATGAAAAACAAACTACAGGAAAGAAAAACAAAAATTGTGAAAAGCATAAGTTATCACAATTTTTCTAGCAAATATTATTCTGAGTAGATAACATGTATTTTTCTACTTCGTTAGTTTTCAGTATAAAATTTAATTTTTTCACTTAGACCTATCATTAAAAATACTACAGTTTGTACTATACTACCTCGTAGTTTACAATAACTTCAACTTTCATTCTTCTGTTTAATTAATACAGCATCGTAACGTAAACAGATTTAAAGGCTACAAACATTTTGATGTGAAAATACTTGATAATCACACAATTAGAACGAAATATCAGATAATCTTCTGGTAGATGACTCACAACTTTCCGTTTCTCTACTTTTGCCAAAAAATGAGCTTACACATAAGGTTACTTTTCAATGACTACTTCTATAATGTCCCAGGATTGTGACATGAAGCCCACCACCCACATACACTGTAGGGGATAACGGTCGGAAGATCACGCGATGTAACGGAAAGAACAGGGGCCTCCCCTTTGACATGTGTATTCCTACCCCTCGTGACGTATAGCTTATGGGCGGTAACGAAAGGCAGCTGAGTATATATTGCTATGCAACCTATTAATAAACGCCATTTGCAGCATCCTCATATTGGTGTCAGTGCTCATTGGCCCGGAGGCGGGGTGTGAGGCCTCCGTGCTACCTCAGCTGAAGGTGGTCTGTTGCAAGAGACGCAACAATACACTTCTCCAGAATTTTCATAAACAAACACAATAACGTCAGGAATTCTACCCTTTCCATGGCACCACGAACAAACAATTCAAAGACAGAAGGACTACCTTGACTCTATCTTGCATGTGTTTTCCACTCAAAGAGACATCTAACCTAAAAAATACTTGACTAAATGCATAGCTACACGATAGTAAGTTTACTAGCAGCTATGCAGTTTGCTATGCTAGCAGCTAAGAAAACAACTGTAAAGTTTCCATACAGCTTAAGTTTCTCATATCCAGAGTAAGACAGCTACATTCACAAAAGAACTACTCAAATAATCCTCAAAATAGTCCCTGTCTATCACTTGTGAAAGCGCTACTTGGAAAAGCCAAAATCTTGCCCCTAAGTGTGCTAATAACTGAACAGCATGGGCAATGAAGAGACAGTAGTCAGCCTATGGCCCTGGTTAGACAAGACACAGACACTGCAGCCTAGCAGTGCGTAAGATTACACTTGTATTTTAGCCTTTTGTTGAAATACAGGCTGACCATGTAAGCTCTCCCTAACAAAACTCAATGATGATTCACGAAGAATATCATAAGGTGGTTAAAACAGGAGGCGAGGCTTTCTAATACCAGGTTATGCTTTGTATACAAAGATGATAACAACTTAAGGCAAACATACAGGAATTAATTTGGAAAAAAAAGTGTTTATCCCAGGTGGCCACTATAAATACAATACAAATTCTCTCATACAAGAAAAACAAGATTTAAGGTAAAACTTACGGTGTTTCCAACATGACTTTACATACACTAGCCATGGTACTTAGACAGTCCGTTGTATTTTCAATTGGTAACGTTTTGTTCTGGAAGGGTTAAAAACAGCCACTGTTCAGTAAACCATCTTGTAAAATTAAAATCAAGAATGTCTGTATTAGACCTTTTCTTCCCCCGTTACCTACTTCCGATACAAAATGTGTAGTTGCATTACTGAGTGTTTTCAGCATTGGTGTGGCTTCTGCATAAAACAGGGACATCCGATTGGCCATTTCATTATTTACTTCATTTTCAATGTCTAGCTGATGAAAACATGAGAAAAAATAGTCAGTAAAACTCTTGAAAATCTTGCCAGCAGCAAGAAAAAGATACAGAATATGTTCATGTCAGCAAGCAGATTGTTGCATGAATAGTTGCACTCTAATCCCTTCATCCACACTGCTGATTAACTCTTGGTGGGAAGGAGAGGACATGACAGCTAGCGAATCAAAAGAAAAAACATTACCACAAATGGTATAAATGCACACTGACAAACACCTCAGTGTGAACAACAGACCAGATTTTATTTACTTACATGCATGTTGTTTATTCTGTTGCGATTTATTGTCCGCCTGTAATAACTGAAGTCATTCTGAATTGCTGGGTTTCTCATCTTAGAGGAAGACAAATAGGAAATAATCAGTTTCAGTTCAAAATACATAGAAAAATCAGCATGTATGAAAAATATTTTATTAACCTTAAGTTCATCGAAACGAAGGGTAAAATGTAAGATTTCTGCAAACTCTTTCGCTAGAGCCTGTTCCCGTTCCAAGTGCTGAGTTGGAGTATAAGGTGGACACGTCAAGGACTCCAATAAGCTCTGCAGGGCTTTCTCTGAATAAAAATCAGAAGCACAAATTCTATTCAGTCCACTGTACGGCAAAGTTTTAAGTAAATATCTAAATATACTTTGTTTGAAGGGAAGGAACCCTCTGAACATGCACTGCCCTAACAGAAATGCTTTTTCTTACTATTCTAAGGTGAGAAACATTAGTCAAAGACACCTGCCTCTTTGGGCTTCCTGCCATTTTCTCTCCATTTTGTACCACTGAGCTCTTTTCCCTTTCTTATCATCCTTTATCCGAATTCTAGAGAAAGCACTTTTCTTGCATTCAGATATTCAACTCTTTCTCTTTCATCTTCCCCAATTAGTCATCAGCTCACTACAGTGATTATTCTGGCATCTGTTACTAAAAGTGTACTCTTAGGCACTGATAGCAATGTAATTCAGCTCCTGCAGCTATAATTACTAGCGCAACTTGAAAGTGAAAGACTTAGTAAGCAGGATGGTGTAGAAGAATTCCCCGCATTGGGAGCTCTCCTACTTTATACATACATTTTTGCACACTGGTTCTTTTCTGGAGTTCTAATTCAAGGAGTAATTACATTTTTTTTGGCGGGTTTGTAGGGATGACAAAGCCAGGGTAAAATGTGCATGACTTTGGATTTTCACCCTGTGAGAAAGTTTGTTGATACCCTTCTCCCCCTCTTATTATTGGTTTACATTCCTTTTAAAACTCTGCAGGATCCAAATTACAAAAAATAAAATGCAGTAGTACAATATGGACCAGTGAAGTGCAGAAGAGTGGCAGGCAGAGAAAAACTTTATGCAGTTTTATCATGTTCTTTGCTTGTATTCTATTTAGATAATGCAGATTTATTTTAAGTGACAAACTATGATAATTTTGAAATTAAATGAAGGGTAAAAATATGCCTCGATAAATGTAATTGCAGTTAAATGTCTGTTGTTATCAAACAGAAAGAATAATAAACTTTTAAAAGTGCGTGGAAAAAGAAACCTCCTATTTCTTTATATGTAAAGTAGCCTAATAAACATATATTAAAACAGGGCTCACCTAATCTGAGTGAAAACTCATAGAAGCGCTTCAGCCTTACAACCAGAGGACATACTGAATTCCATGCTTTCTCTTGCAACTGGATATCATTGGGGTTTTGTATTGCCTGAAATAAAAGTAGTACTGTAAAGAACTGTGATCCATGAATAACAAGCAAAAGATGGTTTGGAAGTTTTCTAGTTCACTATTTTAGAAAGTATTGCAAAACACAGAACAATTACTAGAAATTACATTATATGGGAATAGGAAATTAGTGACCCCCCAAAATAACACCTTTTTCCACCTTCCCTCTCCCCCTGTAACACAGTTATTTAAAATTATTCATTCAAAAGCACCACTGACATACAGGAATATGTTTTATCACATTATTTGGGGAAAAAATATAGCAGAAACATCAGGAAAGACCTGGTTACTGGCTACAGAAATAGCCTTTTTTAAGATTCTGATGCTTTTGAAATCTTCAACATATTCAGGTAACCAACAGCTCACACTAATAGTAACTGCAAAGCTGATGCAGGGAAGGGTTTGGTCAGTTGAGCCAAATTCTAAGTTACAGTTCAGAACTGTACTTTGGGACCAGTTTCATAGATTAAAATGCCTGCAAAGTGGATGTAAGGTTATAATTTACTGTGTTTCATTATTTCACTTACACAGAAGAACTATTTTCAACTTTTTTTTATAGTGTATTTCTGACATCTATGTACAATTTCTTCTATGTCCTCAACTTTGACTTCTATATATGAAATGAGGTATATGAAACTGTGTTTCTCAAAAATTACTAATTACTAATAGTAAACTTAAAAGAAGTTCCAACAGCCATCATTTAATGATTTGACATAAGGGCTTTATATTCAACATTACACCTAATCTGTAACATATTTCCTAAATACAATTTTAATGATGATTTTCGTATCTTTTCACAGAATGTGCTTGGGTACAGAACAGAAGCGTGGAACACACTGAGTTTTGCTTGATTTTGCTTCCAAAGAACAGTCATTAACAAACATACATCTCTAATTTCTTGACCAGCTCCTTTGTAAGCCTGAAGGTCTGCAAGCATACTTTCCGAGTCCTGTAAAACTGCACTGATCTGATTCCATACCTCCCTTTCTCCATCTGTGGGCTGTGCATCTAAGAAACAGAAAAGCAAAATGCAGAAAGTCAAATGGTAGCTGCAATACAAACGGCAAGATTACTCAGTTCTACTTAACAACATTATATCCAGCTTGACGATATGTAAGCTCATTCTGATGTGTTTTTTTAAAATACACAATTATACTGCACTGCCATTCTGCTAACACCATTCTGCTAAAGTTTTTGCTTTCTGTAGCAAAGAAGGAAAAACAGTACAGCTTTTGTACGCTCTGGCTTATAATGCCTCTTCTCAAAACACAGCATTTGAAAGTGAAGCAGTATCATAAAGCAATGTTATTAGAAAACAGGATAATGCATCAGTCCTTTAGTAAAAATGTTCCTCTCTTTCATGAAAGAGCTCCACAGCTTGCTTACAAAGGATTGTTCACTTTTCTTGCAGCTTGGGGATAAAAGCAGGCTTTTGAGTAGATGGATAAGTGGGATATTATGCCACTTTGACTTTCCTTCAGGCTTCTTTAACCAGGATAATTTGTTTCTCTTTTCGTAAAACACAGATACAGTACTGTTAAAAGTAAACATTTTTCTTACGCATGTCAGAGACCATTCCTGCTACTAAAATACATCCAGTTCTGTCAATGATCAGTTTGTTTTCAGGGTGGGAATGATCCGTAGACCTTTATTGTTCAGAGAAATGGCATTTGGAAGTAGATCAATTTTCCCATTCAAATCCCATACGATGGTATTTTCACAGCAGTGTGATACCAGGGAGTGATGTTATCCCTAGAATCTAAACACGTTAGACAAGGTAGACATCTTCGGCCGCCTTTTGCTTTAAAGCATAAAGATGACTGGCACTGACTAAAGACTGGATGACCTATACATGGAACTGTAGTCAGTATTGGTAGAAACAATCACATTGTCCCAGCAGATTTCTACAGACACAACTTTTTTTTGTTGTTGTTATGAAATTTGTATTAGCTTGTAAACATAGAATTTTAATTTCTATGGAAGAAAAAAGTACTCTGAAGGTGAACCTTAAGACTTAAGGACCCCTTGTTTGAATTAAAAGCAATGAGATACCTTCAGTTCAAAACTCATCAGTTAGGAAGGGCTATGGTACACATCTCTACATTAATAAACAAAAAATATTAAAGATACCTTTTCTATTTAGTCTTCTCACCCTCCTTGAGAAATGAGACACAGGTCCCCACCCATATGTCACTACGGGATTCATTTACCCACCCGCCATTAGAAACAAATGAACCGATTAGAGTATGGAAAGAGCAGGCGTTCTCAAAGCCTTCCTCCATGTTGTTTCTGGTTAGGGTAATTTGTTTACATGTGTCAAGTTATCTACGGACCTTGCACCAACCAGACACAAATGGTGGAGGCTTATGTGTCCGTAGTTCTGAAGCAACTAATACTTAAAATCTTTTCCGTATTCGTATGTCACCATGAGTCCCATTAGACTGGGCACATGAAACAACACTGATTTGACTTTTCTTTTATTCTGGAAGTTTTCCCTAATCTGGTTTAAAAGAGAGAATGAGTGAAAGTAAAAAAAAGCTGGGCTTCCTCAGCTGGGTTTTATATGCAAAATACTTCATTAACTATCCTCCAAAAAGCAAGGGCAAGTAGCCCAAAGGGAAAAAACTTTCCCAAACAGGAAAATCCCAGCTGCAAGGTGGCTGTTGAACCGATCTATTAGTCACATTAAGTTTACAGTGTTACTGACTGGTTCTTTCCCCAAGCTGCAAGAAATCTCAGGTATACCCTGTAAGGGGTCTGTCGTCTTGTGACAAAGAAACAAAATAGTAAACGCTTCGGAGTTTAACAAAGAAAGTGGTAATCTTGCTAAACAGTTACATACCATAGAACAACAGAGTAGGGGGAAGGTAGGAGTCACCTATAACTGTATTTTAATAGTTAAATAAGAGTTAATTAAAATAACATTTTCAGTAAATATTAGGACACAAAAGAGAATCAGTAATTTATTAGTACAGTTCGTGAGTATAGAATCTGCATGTTCAGGTCACCGGAAGCATGGGTTGGTTAACAAGGAACTTCTATGTTACTTTTTACAATTTATTTGCTTTCGAAAATACTAGCCACTAACGGAAATGTAAACACTACAGACTGCTCAGCACTTTGGGACTTAAAAATGGCCTTTTTTAACACCCTTTATTGTTAGTCTTTTTCAAATTTTCCCAATTCATCTTTTGGAAGTTGGGGGAAGGCTGAATATTTGAAATCCATTGAGCTTTCTGTAGTATCCCAGCGCCTGGGGAAGTAGGAGTAGGAGGAAGGTAGGTGGGTGGAAGAGGGAAAGAAAGGGAAGGGAGAGGAAGAGGGCTGCCAAGGCCACAGAGCAACAGGCTTAGCTTGCATTTGCAGAAGCGGTTTATATTTATGCTGAAAGTGTTTAGCTTAAAAATAAAGGTAGGAAGGATGATTCAGGCTTTTTTTTAAAAAACATGCATCTTATGAAATATATGTTATGCAAACAGATGTTCTGATACGACCATGGCCATGTTTCAAAAGAGATTTTTACATGAAGATCTTGCCAAAATTGGTCAACTAAAATACCTGTAATTGATCACTTTGAAAAAGATTTCATCTTGCTGTCAACAACAATAATAACAGCAGCAACAACAACTAAAGGTAATACAGGTATCTTCATGACAGGTTTCAGCTTTTTAAATTGGTTTTCTATTCCAACAATACCAAAGCTCATTTCTCTGTTCTGAGTAAAAAAAAATGCCATTCCAGAATCCCAGTATGGAATCACTGCTTGGCAGTGCTCACCTCTTATCCCCGTACTGCCAGAGAACCAGCACGTGCTTAAGCAATTTGAGCCCATTTATAAATAACATCGTAGCCACTGACTAATGCACGTTGAATGCGAGCTCTCTCAATAGTAAGTTACCATAATCACCAGAGTTACTGCATTTCAAAGTCTGAGTTTTTAGAGTACTCATGATTAGCACTCACAGCACACTGTCTTTCAGAAGATAAAATTGGAAATCTTTCTACCTCCCTTTGCCTGAGTGTCTCCAATGTGAACCCTAAACCTGACAACTAAACAAATCCTCTATCAAATTATGGAAGAGTCAAACCTGGTCTGACTCTTAAAAGATACAGATTCTGTCAGCAAATTTTAATTTAGAAAGCAAAAATTTTAGTTCTGGAGAGAAATGCAATTCCATTGACTCCATCAGAAATAACCAAGGTATGGTAATTCATCCATTCCATGAACAAATGTTCTCTTTCATCTTTATACATGTTATATTCCATGTTTTGGATAGGGCTTCAAATTTCATAAAAAAAGGGGAAAGCTGGACCAACTACTATCCATTTACAGATGCGCTAAATATTTCAGATGGATGGTAGGGTGGGAGGGTGGAATTGTAATTTTTTTTTTCTTAGAAAAATACCTGTCATTTGTTTCAAAAAAACCCTAACACCACAATGTATTTAGCTTATTCTTCACCATGTGTGCATTAGAAAAAGCATAGAACCTGCTACACAGGTAAGACATTAGTACACATAGGACAACATTAAATAGAAAAAGAATGGATATGAAGCCTCTACCAATACAAAATCAAGTATAACAGTATCTTACCAATGAACTTTTTAGTCGTATAACAGTATCTCATTAATTAATTTTAATGAAGCGATAACAAGACAGTACTAAAAGAAGCTCTTCTAACCCATACACCCTTTCCGTATCTGAAATGCAGACCAAAAGCAGAGAACTTTATTCCACCCTCAGGCAAACTGATGGCAAGTAAAGAGGACTCCCGCCAAAGGTGGTTAGTGCTTGCATTTCACTGAATGTGTCATATTTGTCAAAAGCATCATAAGGACCTGGCCTCAACAGCCTAGCAAAAGAATAACAAGTACGACAAGATGTCTTAGGGGCTCTGCTTTCAGCTTTTCTTGTCCTGCCCACTGCTGAATCTGGCCAGTAATTTCACCAGCCACTGACTGCAAGTTAGAGAGCAGTATATATCTCTATCTAGATATATAGATCTATAGGTTACAGTATCATGCTAAAGTCCTATTTCAGGTTTGTCACCATGATAATGATTGTTCCCATTCCAATCTGGGACGCAATTAAATGAAAAGCTGGTTTATGCCCTTGGAAAAAATAAAAGGCTTTACAGCTACAGGGAATAAAGTGTTTCAGAAGGTATCAGAACCTACTATACTCCATACATTAAAAAGAATGTTATTATGTAGAAACAATACCCTATCCACGATACAAGTCAAAATTCCAGTCTACATTGGATTTTTAAATTTTATCCTTTCTAAACTAGCCACAACAAAGTGAAGCTCCCTAAATTTTTAATGCTTGCTGCAGGCACAGTACTGTGCCAGGGGTATCAGTGCCAGGCTTCGGCTCCGCGGCGGCTGCAGAGTGGATAGCCCTTCTCCAGCTGAGTCGTAGCCCCTCGCTTAATGCATGCTCTGCAGCACGGGAGACAAGAGTTTCATCTCCCACAGGCTGCATACAGATCAGATCTGCAGCCTTGCTGCCTGTGGAGCGAGGGTATTAATTAATATCCTATTACACAAAAAGTGGGGAGTTGTTCTGCTGCCAGATATGTTCCAATAATAGACACTTTTAATCATACGTGAACATTGGTAACTGAAAATGTCATGAATCTTTCTGGGGATGGGCAGGGGCAAATCCTAGAAAATAAGTGTCCTTGATTCTTGGGGGGGGGATGGGATTAAATTAGGATCAGATAATGAGCCCACCTAGCTAACATTTAGAAAAAAAGGCAAACCTGCTCAGGTTAAGGTTGAAGAGTTTGGTCTTATAAAATGTATTTGTATCTGAGGAAAGGATGGGACTGAAGGTGTCACTTAAGGACATCTCTCAATAATGTATAAGCTTTAGTTTTTTAGGTTCAAAACAAATTGTTGTTACCTCAACCTTCAAATTATTTCCAAGAATTCACATGGAAATATTTGTTCACTTTGCCTGAAAAAGGCCCTCTATGGGCAAGCAGTAATTTGACATTAGATTTTCTGCAAAAAAACCCACTCGTAAGCTGCTATGGAAAGAGCCTCAAATACCCAGAATTCATTTACCTGTGACTAATTTAAACAAGGTGAACATCTAGAGAAGAAAACAGTTCTTGAGCTGACAAAATCCGTTTCAAGAGAATTCACCCTATGGGCTCATGAAATCCTGAAACCCACAGACTCTCAAGACTTGCCATGCACTCACTCTTCCCAACATTATTTTTGAGTTGAGAGCCAAGAAGGAATTAAGGCAAAGTAAGTGGTATATAATCAAATCCAGTACGTAGCAGTTTGAATAAGAATACCCACACCAAGATACAAGTTTAAAACAGCGATACGGTTCACTTTCTGGGAATGAAGAGATTATTTTTCTTTACGTAAACCTTTCAGTAGACCTTAAAAAAAGAGTAATATGGCTGAATGCATATAGTTTGCACTTCACCTCAAAGGCTTTTTTCACCTGCATAGGAGAACATTATTCTCCCTATCACTCACTGAAGTGACCACAGTTCCCATTCATTCCTGTTTGCTTTCAAGGCTGGACTGAATGGATCTTCAAATTGCTTCTTCTTGCACAGATCCAGAGTAACTGCCTAACTCTAAATGACTACTGGAGAGCATACAGAACTGCTTTTGCTCTACAACATTAACTGAAATTAAGGCTGGATTCAAGCTTTTTCAAGTATGACCATGGAGTTATGAAACTTGATTCCCAGTTTAGAATGAAGAATAATGCCAGTAAGAGATGTCATAAGAATTGCAACTGATGACATAGACTGCTGCAGGGCAGGGGGAAAAAAGATATGATTTTCAACATTTTTTTTGGTAGCCTGAAGTTTTCTAGGGAAGAATTAAAATAACTATTAAAAAAAAACCCTGGAAGGTAACATTTTGAAACTTACTTCTTTTTCTTTCATGTTTCTTTCATGATTTTCTCAATTTCAAATATAGCACAAGGCTGAATTTGAAAAAAACTGTAACTTTGAATTAGGTGAGAAAACTTATTTTGCTAAGCGTTCCTGTTTCTACCTGCTCATTTTTCAAGACCTCAAGAATTACATAGAAGTGATATATTGGAGGCACTAAGGCTAAATATGGAAAACTCAGGTTGGTGAAAAATATGTAAGAGAAACATGAGGATGCAACTGAGGACAAGCAACTTGTAATAAGTATATTTTAAAACAAACAGAAACTCATAATGAAATTTTCAAAAAGACGCAATACAAGATTGTCCTCCTCAAATTTTTCATCAAAACAGAATTCTGCCCTGGAGAACAATAATGCACAAGAAAATAAATTCATTTTTGTTGCACAGAACAACTCACCCTTACAACACGTTGCCTATAAAACGTGTATTAATTAATAAGATAGTAAGGGAAAACAATCAAGTAAAATCCTACTACGCTGACCTTACGGTGTAGCTTCATGACTGACCTAAGATACCTAAATCTGTACAACTGCTTGCCATCTTGTTCTGCAGTTCTGTTCCCATTCACAGGCCACTGCTGGGGCTCTTCCACCCATGCAGTCAGCCACATCACCCTGACCTGACTGGAAGAGTACTTAATAGGTGGGGGAGAAAGGTAAGGTAGTAGTTTAGTGGGGTTTTAACAGCTAGGTCTTAGCAAGTTCATTTTCCCCAAACAGCTATCATTCACGATGGGTGCACTCATGTGTTTGTACATTTCAATTCTAGCATAAGGCTATGAGACCATGCGGCAAAGCATCACCCATGGGATGACCCCTTTGGAGCAGTACAGATTAAATCGACTGTTAACACATTAATGTTCTTCCCCCTGCTTCTTTATATAATCACTTTTGTATTACTTTTGACCAACATCAGCCCACAAAGCCTGTGATTTTTGAGGCATGGAGACAGATTGTATCTGTTCTATTGTGTACAAGGAAAAAGGCTGTTTCTGTTTTTTTAAGCCATATTTGTGTGGCACGTTGTACACACAGTAGGAAGAAGTATGTCACACACCCTCCTTTCAGGTACAATACATACCAATTGAAGAGCAGCAAAAAAAAAAAAACCACAGGCTAGGAGTATTCAAAATCTCTGTAAACATTTCAGAAATAGTGCTGACAGATTTACTTTGAGATTTCAGCTTACAGCTAATGAAAAAGTGCACAAAAACTAGAAAGCAATATGCTGATGCAAATAAAGAAATACAGTAAACATATCAACTCAACATACCCCTCATCCTCTGGCCAACTGGAGTGACCATTTTCATCCACGAACTTGAACTGAGAACTCAGGCCACAGAAAGTCACACGTCCAGTAAGCATGCAAGCAGGCTCTCATCTACGTCCACTAAGACTGTCCTTTTACACCATACAATGGCTAATTAAAGGAGACTAAAGCACGCAACTCAGGCATCTTCAGTCACATCCCTTCGACACAATACAGATTTCATGCCATAAAAACCCGCAGCACTTTATTTCACAAGTAAAACATGTTAACCTTTCGCTCAGGAGCTTCAAACTCACTGAAATTTGGAAATTTTGTTCCTCCCTAGGTAGATGTGCCTGACGAGCGTGCCCATGTGCTTGCACTAACCACTGCTCACCTCCCGCGGGAGAGGGTGCTTCAACCCCGTTCAGTTCTTGGCAATGCACTTTTGGAAAAAAGCCAGCCTTTGCTGACAAGGCAATAAACCAGATATTTTCCCCTCTCAGCACCACCACCTCCGCTCCACCGAGGCTTCCCACTGCCAGACCACCTGCTTCCTGCCAAGTCCGCAGCCTGGGTCAGGAGTACTTTCTAACCATCCAGGACACGATGGGGATGATTAAACCCAGAAGCTCAGAGCAGCTGACAACCTCTGTAATAGCTTGGCAAAGCCACAGAGCACTACCGAAGCCTTCGAAAGTTTGATAGAAAAAAAAAAAAAAAATACGCAGTGGTTTAGATAAAGGTTTGACATCCCGCGTTTAAAATAAAATTCTCAAACGATCTAGACAGAAGAGAGATTCTTCATAATGAGGTAGAATCTCCTAAGATCGAGATGAGAAGATTAAGATATGTGCAACGTTATAGTCATACACTTTAGCTCTCTTCCAAGAAAGCATGTTTGAACAATTTCATGAGAGTTAAGTATGTGTTTAAATTAGACTTTTTGAACCAGTGCTTCAGAGTGTGTACACACATACAGTCTCATATCATGTCAGTAACTTTTTTTCAGAAAAATAATGCAGGAATAAATTATTCAAGAAAACTATTTCAAGGTGATAAAATGTGTGTCTAATCACCTGAAATTCCCTCTTAAACCGTACTTCAAAAAAAAGTTATTTTAAACCCACTGGCTTCTCTCAAAACATTTTTGTTGTTTTTTGTTTGTTTGTTTTTCTCCTTAGAATAAAGGTATTAAGAGACAAAACATCACACGCTGCTAGCATTTTAAATAAAAAGCATTTCAGGTAAGCAGTGGAGTAAGATTAAACCCATATTTAAGGATTTGATGACCAGTTTTCAAGACAATGTCGAGAAGTACATGCAGGGAAACTGTAACCGGCAAAAGTGAAATAGCTTTGAATCAGATACAGATGTGACAAGGGAATTAGAACGTGAAACTGTTTTGCAAACTGATAACCATGCAATTAAGAGAGATGCAATCAAGCACATACACTTTGACCACTTCACTCTTTTTTTAGAAACTATAATAATCCCAGTTAAATCATCACTGAATCAGGCAAAAATAGCGCCACCTCCACTACTTATATTTTTTCAGCTTTTTACTTTTATTTCCAATCTGTATTTCCATTCAAGGAAACAAGAATTTTTTTTAACACTGATTTGTTAAAGAAAGCTGAGATCAATCCATATGTAAATTTAGCAATAGTTCATAAATGTTTTGAAACTAATTCAAGCTAAGGTTTTACTTGCATATTTATCATTCTGCCCCCTTTTCTGCTCAGAACAAATTTAAATAATTTTATAAATATCAAAAAGCCATATTTAACTGAAGTGTAATCTGTTTTGTTTGCAAATCCCTTTTGAATTGCTTTATGATGCATAAGCGCATGCAGTTTATTAGGAAATAATTAGCAAAGAAGGCAAGCCAGGCAAGAAGCTTTGCTCACTTTCAAAGTCAAGGAAAAAATTTGGCCCCTGATCAAGCTCTGTGCAAGTGAGAACTTTTAAAAGATTTCCCATTTGGTTCCTGAAAAATAGAAAAGGAAGAGAAAAGGAGTCCTGAGTGAAATTATTTGAGAGACAAGGACTTGGACAGATTGATTGTGCTGGAAAATACACACTGCAAGTAATCAGATTTTAAAAGTTTTTCCTCAGTTTGCTGTTAAGTCAGGGAAAAAAATTGTCTCATCGTCTTGTAATCGTTTGAACTTACTTTCAAAATCCAGGAAAAAATGTGGATAGTTTTCAATTTCCCTGGTAAGGACCTTAAGAAGATTACCCATCCCAGCAAACCTAGTAAATGCAACAAAATCGTAAACAGTTATGTACGTAAACTTAGAATACTACAACTAAGAGCTTGACACAGTCTGCATCATACATTAAACATTATGACAAGTTCTGGACCATGAGAAACATTTTGGTGGTCAATTCTGTGATATTTATGCATGGGGACAGAGAAAGTAAGACCTTGGATAAATACAGAAATAATTCTATTCAACAAATTGGAATTTAAACATCAGTATAACATCACAAAGTACAGACAGATATTTATGAGTTAGCAAGCAAAACAAACTCAGAACTATATTTGCATATGTAAATCCTTTAAATTATTGGACTCAAGATTACTCAATACCATTCCAAAATAAAGAATGAGGCCTTGATCCTTGACACGGGTTCTTCAGCATAAATCCATGTTATTTCATGAAAATAAGTCAATTTAAGGAAAAAAAAAATCTAATTGTTTCTAATTAGTAAGGGTTTATAAAATATTACTATAAAAATCTATCAGAAAGGAAAGCTAAAATGCTTGCTCGTTTTAACTTTAAAAAAATGTATGCATGCATTTTTGAAAAAAGAAAAAAGAGGTTCAAACTCTATCTTTTTATCTGCTATTCCTGTCTTTTAACATCTTGGAAACCTCTGCATTTCAAGTTATGAAAAACCTCCCAAAAGGAAGAGTGACCAATTCCCAAAAAAGCAAGGTCTATGGAAGACAAGCAGAAAGGAGACTTGAAGAAAAGGTTTTTTATCAGCACAGTCCTTAGGAAGACACATTATTCTAAAACTATGTAAAAGTATAGCTTTCTTGGGCAAACTTAATCTTTTTCTCAGAAGACATAAAGATTACAGCATGAAAAGCACATATAAGGATAAAGAGGTCTGCCTGGAGGGATGTAGAAAAATGTAATTTTAGATTTAAAACTCAGATTGAAAACTGATTTTTGCCTCAAAGATAAATATTCTCAGTACTCTAAACCACGGCTCTTGGGGCTCACATCTGATGCTCATCTATTTTTTACGTTTAAATGTTTTCCCACTTAAGAGATCAGACCACAAAAAATTATTCTAAGCATGTACATGACTGATACTCCGCATGAGGAGACAGGTTTTTTTTTTTTTAATTTTTCCCCCAAGCATTACAGAAGAAAAAGTATTATCAGCCCTAATTTCTATATGCATGTAAGGGATATATTTCTATAGCAGGAAAACCTAGGAAGGTAATGGAAGGCTTGGAGATTTCAAAGCAGTCATAGTCATTCCATAAAAAGATATAAATTTAATCAAACAATCCATTCAGAGCACACAGCTTCATGTAAACCATGTTTTTGTCAGACAAATGGCTTTGTTTTGCATTAAATACTTCAAAAATTTTCTCTCCAGAACAAATCCAGTGAGCAGACTGTCAAGCCCTTTACAATTAACAACATCTTGCATATACAATATTGAAACATGAAGAATCATTCTCCATTATTCAGTTACATCCATTTACATGCAAGGAAAAAAAAAAAATTACAGTTTTACTTTCAGAACAAGATCTGCAGTGTATGAGCTGAGCCTGACTTTGAGTAGCCTACAAAGGGAAAAATATGCAAACAAAGCAAAATATATTTTATACAGCATTAAAAATTGCATCTTCAATAATTTAACATTTTCATCACACTGGCAGAATACATTTTATCAGCATCATGTAAGAGGGGCAAGATAATGTGCATACACGCATTTTCCTTTCCATAACCTTGAAAGAAACAATTTATATTATTATGAAATACTATCACAATCTAAGTTACTGGCTCCGTTTGGATTCTTCACTTTCAGCTCGTTTTAAGCTGTATCTTACCTCATTGCCTTCAATCTTCAGAGAGTATCCAACCATTTCTTCTACTGCCAAAGTCAGCACTGCAGCCAGAGACTGGTTTAGTGGATAGCATGCTTCCAACAGCGAGAAAGCCGCTCCCTTTGCCAAAAACCTGAGGATATGCTCCCTCATTTGCACTGAGTAGCCTGAGGTCATGTGCCCAAGCTCTGGTTTCTGATGCTTCTTACAGAAGTACAGCACATCACGGCTCTGGAGGTTTCTGGGTATTTGTCCTGAACTTTCACTGTATTTCTGAGCTTGTTTTTCATTTTATTCCCCTCTCCTTCAATCCCTGTGTAGAAACTGCTTTTTCGGTCACCAGGATGAAACAAGAGCCCTTCCACAAACTTTATACCCGTTTTCATGGTTAGCCTGGATTTTCCAGTGGTCTTGAAGGCGCTGGTTTGACACCATCTATTTCCAATGCAAATCAACCCCAAACAGTGATATTCAACATCAGCATCTAGAAGATATGGTTCAAGCAGCTGCTAAACATGCTTTACTTCTTTATGACTTGAAATATGTATTAAAATTCCAACCTTCACCTTACTGGAAGTGGTAATAAATCTATATCCTTGCCCCAAATGGAATTATTTTTTTCTTTATAGCTTGCTGCTTCCCAATACTTGGATCTTCCAAACTCTCCTTCCCTGGAAACTCTAATAACGTATTCCAAACCTCAGGAACTGCAAGTCACTTCCAGGATAATTTTTAATGATATTTCAAAGTAACTAATGACATAAATTCTGTACATATACGGCACTTGCAACAGATATGCAAATAAACAGCTGATGCACAGGAGCAAATCAGAAAGGTTTAACTTAAGAGGACAATATTCTATTTCATTAAACTGGGAAGTATTTTATTTTACTTACTGTTATATCAGTTTAAGTGCTGAAACGAGACCCAATGCATATATACAAATATTACTGTTCCGCCACTCCTAAATTATAGCAGCTTCTTTAGTGTCCAAATCCCTTAAAATTCCAATTTTTAACAGTATGCTTTAAAAATGATGACATGTTGACACGGCAATGATATTTGCCATTTCGTGTTTTCTACTGTTTTGCAAACCATTAAAGTTTACTCTAAGATATTACATAAGCATATAGAAAATACTTTCTAAGTTACTGTTGACAGTTTAGAGCTCATTAGTGGATTTTTGATGCTCAAAATTTAATTACCGGCACACAGACATAAATAAACTGTAAAAACAGTAAGGAACAAGAAGGTCCATTTAGCATTTTGCCTTTTATAAACCATTATCTAGTTGCACATTCAAAAATGTTGAGCTTTGAACAACATAATACTGGCAGGTTTTCTGACACATCACTTTGTTCCTAAAATTTCATTAATTTAATTTTGACATTCTAGAGGCATTATCTAGGATGGGAAAATAAATTCCTTCTCCTCCACTAAAACAATGTTTATTTTTGAATTGTGATAAATAAAATACCACCCCTGCAAAACAAATCAAAATGCAACCCTTCAAATCTGACATGGATTTTATATACATGTACTGAAAATATACTGAAATACAGTTTTGAAATTTTAGTAAATGTTCACAAACTGGGTATTATCAACTAAATATTGCGTGCCCAAAGCTAAACAACCTTTTATTTAACTCTTCTTTAAAATCCTTGTTTACATACTATTTAAAGCAATTACGTAATTTTGAAGTGTGGAGTTTTGCATTATTTTTAAATGATAGCTATAGTACTACATAAATTGCTGAAGTACTGATTTATTTCTTCTTCCTTTACCGGACTAATTTAATCAGTACGCACTCAAAACCATCAGCATTGCTGCAGCTACGCTGACAGTGTAACAGACAAAGCATTTACACCTTGTATTAGTGAAAAAGGAGACATTCACCGGCTCAACCCTTTGCTGCTCACCAGCGCTCCTTTGGTAGACACTATTTCCTAAATCTGCCAGCTTACAGTAACATACTCTAAAAGGCTTTTGTCAAAATGAGCTGGATCGGCAAATACCTACTGCTTAAACGCATTTAGATCATCCTAATGAAGTGGGGCTGGGAGTGATTTCATGAGCAGCTCCATTGGGCATTTCAGAAGAAACAGAGACTCCCAAGTTCAGGAG
This sequence comes from Scopus umbretta, assembly GCA_013400535.1. Taxonomy (NCBI): domain Eukaryota; kingdom Metazoa; phylum Chordata; class Aves; order Pelecaniformes; family Scopidae; genus Scopus; species Scopus umbretta. Next base: position 20,083 of record VZTL01045025.1, on the reverse strand, counting down.
TGGCAATGAACGATTAGGAAAGACAACTTCCAATGGCACATCTACGTGGGCAGAGACAGGCACCCAGTCCGCACTCTGAGGGAACTGTGGTGTACTGAGCATATCAGCATCACTAAACCAGGGGGACTGACCTTACTGCATGAATAATTAACTGTGGCTTCAATAAACCACCAGCATCTGAACTGAAGATCTCTCAGATCAAACACACAATTCCAAATTGTTGTGATACTCTCCTAAAATTTTGTTGAGGTGCTTGTAAGGAAATAGCAGAAGTGCAAGATTCAGAAACTGGGTTTTTTTTCTATTAAGGAATAAAATCAAAATGAACAAAGAAGTCCTGATTAAAAACCATGTAAGTTTCTTAAACAATGATAATCTACTTTGTTTTCTGAGGAAAACCCTGCATCACTCACTGGTTTTTTGTTTGGGAGAAGAAGGAAGATCATTTTTAACACATTTGCCAACTCTATTATCAACATTTTTGTCTTTTTTTCCTTCTATGCAATAAACACATTAAAACCACCTTATTTCTTAAAGTATTTGTGTAAGACTAACTCCAAGAAAACTGGAATGCCGCAGTGCTCAGTCACCCACAGAGCGAGGGTCCTGAGGCACTTTCACGCGTGTGCCCCACACGCACGTCCCCTCCTTCTCCCTCTAACCATCAGCATGGGCACCGAGTTCTGCAAGGCTCCAGCAACAGAATGGACATCATCACAGGTAAGAAACTGGGAATACTACTGCTGTGAACAGCGCACTGCTGGAGTCAGGAATAGCCAAGCATTTTAATTCATGTTCACAGGAATGCCATAAAATCATTGGAGTTAGGGGTGGGGTTATCGAGACATCAAAACAGGAACAGCAGCCGCTCTGCCCCTCTGCACAGATGTTTGTCTAAACTATTCTTAAAGCTCTTCGAGCTCAATCACGATCGTTCATGTTTTATTATACCTGATCAGTCTCACTGCCCTTCTCTGTAATCTCTCAAAGGGGTCCAAATTCCAGTGGGTCACTCAACTCTAGGTACAGCGCTCCAAATGCATCCAAGTATGGTGCCAAATATAACGAAAGAATTGCTTCCTTCTTGTTTTTCTTCCAGAAAACTGTGCTTTACGCATCCGTCAAATATTATTTGCATAGTTTATTTTACCCATTCCTTTCCCTTCTGCATTTTGGCAATTCATTAGACCTGCTTGTATACAGCACCTTATATTTATCCCCATCAAACTCCACAGTAGGGTTTTTTTTTTAAAAATCATCTTTCCAATTTTCTTACAGCTAAGAATATTTTCATGGATATGGTAGTATCATTATCTTCAGTTGTTTTACTGGTAAATGTTTAAATTTTATAAACTGTAGTACATTGATGAGGAGAAATATAACAACTGGTGTTTAATAGTCTCAGCTGTGCAACTAGATGTTAGTTCTGAGAAGTGGTATTATTCCTCTATGGACTTTATTTTAGAAATAAACATAGAAATATAACAATACAGTTGTATTATTATATTAAGAAAAAACAAAGTAAAAATAGTCGTATATTTGTGTTTGAGATGGTAATCGTAAAAACGCACCAAAGATATTTCACATACCTAGAGTATTCTCTACAAAGCACAGAAAAGGGAAAAACACACCCAAGTTCTTTTCCAAGGGCAAGCTATGTTCATTTTCCAGAAAAAATCAAATTAACCCCAGTGCTGGCCTCTAAATACTGTACTTATAAGAATGTTATAACCTAAGTAACATACTCGCATAAAAAGATGCATCAAGAAGCAACCTACCCACACAGGCGAAGAAAAAACAGTGCCACGCATTCCTTATGCAGGTGAAGCATTAACAGACAAAAAACACCACAACAAAACTCAACCCAAAGAACAGATGTAAGAAAGTGAAAAGTGGAATAAGAGAAGAAAATTGCTCAAGGTGAAAGTAAGCCAAGATAAAAGAATCATTTCTGCTTTGAACAATTATTTTATTACAATTCCTAGATAAGCAACACTTCAAGCCAAGAGCTTTTGCTGTTAACTGATATGCAGGTTGCAGGACACAATTAAAACCTACAAAAAAGGTGAGGCAAGTCAAAGGGAGTTAATAAATAGTTTGTAATGACAAATACATTTTTCACTAATAAAACGTTAAAAGAGCTGGCCAACAGTATTCGTAACCGTAGCCCCAAGGATTAAAGGGCTTGGCTCGTTCTTTCACTAAAATCAAAAGGTAAAAAAAAAAAAAAAAAGGCCTACCTCAGATGAACCTAAAACTTATTCGAGGGGGAGATTTTTCTATATGCCAACCCTCACACCTGAACGTGCTTTGAACAGAACTCCTATATATTTTCAAAGTGCATAATGTCAGAAGAGCCATAATGAAAGGGTGAAAACCAGGGAATGAAAATATCTGGGTTCCGATTCATAGGTCGTAATAATAATTTAAAAAAAACCCCAAACCCCAACAACAAATGTAGAATGGAAGCCACTTCAGTAATTAGAATAAAATTCTATTTGAAATTAAGAAAATACTGTTGCACTTCGACCCTTCCACCTGAGTGTACAGTAACTACAGTAACCTAGTTTGAATATGGCATTGCACGCACTGACGCTTATACAGAAAACAGGGACACAATTTCCCTGTACACAATAAATCGAGCCTCTATCAATTGATGATGTTAGGTAAGCAAAGCAGGGTACTAATGGTTACCGAACTGATACACAGGAGAGAGATACCTTTAACAGAAACAGAACAGGTTTGGCTAGTTGAACTGGCTCTTCCTTCAAAACAAAACCACTTCGGTTTTTTTCCAGGTGGAGTTTGAATTGTTCTTCCAAACTCTTATAAGAGAAGAGCAGCCACATCAACATCTTCCTCTTAAAGTGTCCTTGTCTTCTCTCACCAAAATCATAGTGAAAAAGGAAATAAACGATCTTAGAACACACTCAGTTTTGGAACTCTAAGGATTTGGGTATTTGGAAAGGTTATCTGAATTCAGCACTTGTAAGTATGATGAGTGAAAAATCTATTCTAGACCATATACATTCTTCGATACAGAATCGGAAACAGGACTCAGGTGAAAAATCAGAAACAGAAAAAAAATGTTGCTGGTCCGTTCTGCCTGTTAATGACTGCCAATTATTCAGCCTTCTGACTATGCCAGGCAGGGTATTTTGTACTATACTCACCGAACATCCATTGCAAGTGTCTGAAAAAACAAGACGAAAATCATCATATTCTAGTTCTTTGTGCAACTATGGTAGAGACTTTCCTCAGAGCGATTCTGTTTTCAAGTTATTTCTTGTGCCAGTTGGTAATGGGAATAAGTCTTTGAACATTAACTTTGTTCTTTATCTATTTTACTTCTCTTTTTACTACATAAATGCCAAAACAGTACACCACGTCTCAGCCAAGCCAGACATAAATCCTCCAGTGACTGTATTTCATATTGCATATTTGGTAGTGAACTCCTCTGAATGTGTCTGTATGTAGGACATAATGCATTTGGCTGCCTAAATTTGTATTTCTGGTTTGGGGAGTAATAATCCACAAGATATGGAACTGAAGCAGTCTTTACAAGTATTCTTCTCTGGAAAAGGGGAGAGAAGTCAAACAATATTTTAAAAACCTAAGCAGACAATTAATTAATTCTGATCAAAGACGCATATTGACATTACTGGAATTAAGATAGCTGTGGCTGACTATGTATCAATAGCTCAAGATTTGAGGAATTAAAGATGAAATGTGGATCTTTGTAGGGATTAGTTGCTACTAGTTTAAAATACTTCCATTTGTGTAATAGTGGTCTTATTTAATATCTCATTACACAAAATAAGAAAACTTGCTGACCAATTTGTGTTACGTTGCTGTTGATGGAAATAGCAAGAGTTCCACTAGAAAAAAAAGAAAAAAAAGAAAAAAAAAAAAGACAGACTGTAAATAGACCAGAGGATGACATATACTTTTTTAAATTTAAAATTTCAGAACAGAATAAAAACTTCCTATGTGTCTCTAGGTGAGGGTAAAGGAGGAAAGAACAGGTATCATCCCAAGAAGACAGCAATTTGAGAAATCACCCCATCCTAAGAAAGTGGTTTTGCTGAACTATAGCACCATCTGAGTAACAGAAATGGGCAAGAAGCTTCAGGAGGATTAATTAACCACGTATCTGTAGAAGCTCCTGGAGCGATAAATGTTCTTTCTAGAACACAGAGGAGTTTGCCAAAGGAATGGCTATTTTAGTCTTGTTTGATACTTATGGGGAGCAATTAACTGAATATAAGACTGGAAATACAGGAGAAATGAATTTAAAACAGCAGAAGTTACTAAAAAAGGAGAAAACAGCAAACTAAAGATCATGATTTCAAAAATGCAGTTTCAGTAATCTCAGATATCTGAACAAACAGGTCTCTTGGAAAATTGATTTAAGGGATAGGGGAGTGTAGGAAACTCAACAGTTGAGAAAATACACAACAGGTTATTGCAATGGAAAAAACAGAGACTTAGAAATCAATATGCCTGTATAAGCATACGGAAGAATTGAAGGAAGTAAAGAAATACATAAAAGAGGGAGCTTTGACAAATGACTGGAGATGAGAAAAGAGAAAATGCTATTTAGTAGCACAAATGTGCTGCAACAATGAAAATCTGAAAAAGTAGTTGTCAGTGGTTAACTGGCAAAAAAGAGGATGTTTTTTTAAACAGTATCTGGTATCGGGTATCTGCTGTATAAATTTGGTTTTGTTCAATACTTTTAATTAGTGACAGACAGAGAAGAAGAAAATACTGTTTTGAAATATGCACTTAGCTAGAAAGGAATTAAAATAATCTGGAAAATAGGATCATAATTCAAAATCAATTTGATAATATGGAGATACTGTCCAGAAGAAATTCAGTAAATACAAATGTAAAATACTCCACTCAAGGGAAAAAAAAAACAAACCAAATCAATTCCACAAATGCAGGTGGACTGGTAAGCAGAAAGACTGAGGAAAAAAATATTTAATCATTATACTGGACTATACATTAAACATAAAACAGATTAGAAGGTTGCTAAATTCCATAATAGTTCAAAGATTGCTCTCACAGTCAAGTTAAGGGACAAGGGGACTGAATATTGAAAAAGAACAGATCTTCTCCAAAACACTAGTCTAATCTGTAATTATGCAGGAGTTACAGAAAATATAAATTCCAATAAAACGCCTCCTTTTTTCTTAAATAGCTTTGTGTCCTTTTTTTAATCCCTTCTGACATAATTTCATTAATGCCTACTCTTTCACATTAAACACCCACACATTAAAAAGTATAAGGGCAGACTGGGGCCATGGCAATTTTCTGTAAAACCGCCTGCCTTGAAAATTGCTTTTAGTTAACAGACAAGCACATTAGCCCTCTTACTGATGTAAACATAAAGAAATTCTTAATTTTGCATTGTGCCTCATACTTTAAGAAGCGCATTCCCTAGTAAACCTAATTTCAAACAATGTGTTTTACTTAGAACACCAAACAAGTTTCTGTGCCCCAGCATGAGCTGCTAAAAACCACCACAACTTTTGTTGGTGTATTAACAAGTCGGCTATTTGCCCAAGATGACAAATAAGGAAGCAGTACTGTGGATGGCACTCAATTGAAACCATCCTTTTAATTAAAAAATAGATTTCTTGTAAGCATAAATGAAAATTAACGTAACATACTGATCCTGACAGGCTCCACAGTAATTAATTCCAATCACTACTGGAAGCTAGTCGTAGTTTAGCAATGAAATCTGCACAGTAACTTTTTATTAAGACAATAAAATTGATGCACAGTAGTGACTTTATATCCTGCTCCTACTTTGCTATAAAACCTATTTTTAGCTAATTGACAAATTTGGATGGTGATGAATCACAAGCCCATCTATGCCACGGTTCGTTACAAGACGCACAAGCCTACAGGGGCCCATTATACGAAGAAAACAAGAGTATTGTTCAACCACGCGAGCAAAGTCAAACACACACACAAAAGCGGACATTGTACAGTTGTTTTGACAACCCTGCAATGCTGCTGGGTGGATATCCTGCGACGGAGACCCGCCAAGCTCGCAGAGCAGCCCACGGACCCGCGCTCGTTCGGCATGGCCGGCGCGGTGGGGCGCCGTGGGGTGCCCTCTGCTGCCGCTCCACCACCCCGGCCTGGCACCCCGCTGGACCACGAAAGAGCAAGCCAGAGGTTGCGATGCAAAGCATGGGGAAATTTACGCTCGGAAGGAAAAGTGGTTAACTCCTCTGAAAGGCCCGTTACCTTTACGCCGAGGTAAAATGCCACAAGGAGGTCTCATCATTAGTTTCTGTATGCGCCGAATCATCAGCGCTAAGGGACTTCTGCAGGACACGCATGCTTCAAAGGGAATTTTTGCAGCGACTACAGCTCCAGTATCAGTGGATAAGTTTCTCCCTTTTCCCTACTTTTCTAACTAAAGCCAACTAATCCAGCTAATATTTTAATAGCCACATTTCGGAACAAGTAACAATATTATAGAAATTACATGGTTTTCCCTTTCCTCCCACTGAAACGGAGAACGTAGTTTAAAAGTAACTGTGACTGCATCTAAAATTATGAAAACCATCGTTTCTGCTGGACCGGTAAGGAGTGTATGGGTAACCAGGCTTAGCAGGGAGTGGAGTCTCGAGGCTGGTGAGTGTTCTCAGCAGGGCATCCTGCGATCCCAGCCCGGCACCTAACACGTGCTACATCAGCCCCTGGCAGCGGTCCTGTTTTCTCCATGTGAACAGAAAAACCATTTTTATTTGCCCTTATTTAAGAAGTTTCAATTAGCGTTATTTCTTCTGAAGTTAAGCAGCAGATTAAAAGTGGAGAAGGAAGAAATCTGGTCTTCCCTTTGTAGTCTCTGACTAAAACTCCGATACACGGGATGAGATATGCTAGCTTTAAAATGACAATCATCTGCAATCAAAAATGGAGGGAGGTAGTTACAGCCAATATTTTCTTATTATCTCTGTTGCATATTCCTGTTCAAAAGGCAAATCAAGCCTTTCAGAACTAGAAACTACAGAAAAGACACTGTATTTAGGTTTAGACCAAATTTAAGTTTTATTTTTACATTCATTTTTACAAAAAGGATCTAAGAGCCTTGGTTTCATTTTCAGTTGTAACTAACTCCCCATTCACACTTCAGTAGAGGTGATACAAGTCAAATGTAAAAGAAACACACCCTCCTAAAGGCATCATTCATTACCTCCTAACAAAGAGACAATTGATAAATGTTTAACTAGTTAATTTAGAAATATTTTTAGAAACAGCCATGTAATGTGTTAAAAAACATAAACTGTGTAAAAATTACACATGCATACACACAAATGTACATAATATACACATGTACACAGCTGCAAATCAGCATGTTTAACCAAGAACTGAGAAACAGTTGCTTGTTACAGGGGGAAAAAAATAGATAAATCAAGATTAAAACTGTAACACAGTAATTGAAATCAAGATTTAAATGATCGACTTAACTCTCTGCTGACTCACAGCCATCTACTCCAGGTGCCTGGAGACACAAGCAGTTGTACAACAGCACGGTGTGCAGAGTCAGGGGGAGGAAGGAAGCCTGTGTCATTTCAGCACTAATGGGGTCTTAAATCTTGGGTTCCTCTTAGCTAATAACCTAGATGATGCGAGTTCTCTGGAGGATGGGATGGGGCAGAAAAAACCTCAATTACTCCCAATTTCATGATGAACAAATGGAAGATAGAAATTTTTGGAAAAAAAAATTAATCATTAATAAAACCGTTTTGTAATACAGCACTGAAACATGGCTGGAAACTGAATTATGTTTTCTTCCTTCTCCTCTGAGCCAATCATCATTTTAGTTGCAGTTTATTCAACTGACTTACTAATGAAAACAGCGTTCCTGAAAACTTCAGAAAAGCCTGAGAGATTAAGTAAAAAAATGCCCAGTGACTGAAGATTATCGGGGTTGATGGGAATAGAAATTTACTTAGGGGAAAAAAGTTCAAAGGACACAGTTCAAAGACTGAAAAGAAAAGACCTGAATCAATATATGTTTCAAAAGTGCAAAAAACCTTTCCCATAAAAAAGCCATTAAATTGCAGAGGATAGTATTTTATTATAGAATAGATTTTTTTGATACACTGACATTAGAAAAAATACACATACATATACAATATAAACTATTTTATATATGCATATATACATTGGTCTCATTAAAAGTTTGATTTTTTCTATATTTAAATTTTATATCAAATATACCGAGTTAATACTACTATCGAAACTGCTTAACAAATAGTCTTATGAAAAGAATATATTCAAGAAGTAATAATTGTAAATGACAGTGGTGGAACAGACATTTGGCGTCTCTCTCACCTTTCTGATATTCCAAAGCAGAATTATTTGAAGTCTACAGAAGTCCAACTAAAGCAGGGCCTGGCCCAGTCCTATACTCCCCTTTCGTGTATGCCCTCTGCAATATCATCCAAGAAAACGTACTAACTACTTTCAATCAGGTCCTCTTCAATTCCATTCTTGAAGAACCAGCTTTAGTTCGGAGTTTGCCCAGCCACCAATCTTCCAACCCTAAGTGCTAAAACCAAGCATTGCCTAAAACACCAAAATTATCACCATACTACCAATGACATTTCATTAACCTAAGGAACCAGCGCAACAAGTCCAAGATTGTTGGTTTGTCTTCCCAAACAAATTAAATATGCAAATAAGATCCTTATTTTCCTAGAAGTTGTTTAAAATTCTGTAATAAATGATTCCTACATTTTCACAGAATCATAGAATACCAGGTTGGAAGGGACCTCAACAATCATCTGGTCCAACATTTCTTGGCAAAAGCACATATTTTAATATGTATTTTAAAAAACTTATTTTAATACACTTCATCCAGAAACCGAATTGGCTGTCATAAACTTCCTAAAATGGGATCAATAATAAAAGGTTCTTTGAAGACATGCTATGATCAGCATATTCTAGGCAGGAGGAAAACTGATATAAATCACAATAGCTGTCCACTACCTGATTTGGTTTTGAAAAAAGGCTGCAGTTAAGGCTGTTATCCACTAAGTGGCATTATCAACACAAACACCTAAATTTGACAAAAAATAATCATACTACAGTGCATTTTACCTCCTGCAAACAAACTGATGGAAAACATTTTCTTTGGATGATTCATTTTATCCAAGTTTGTCAGAAATTTAGGCATCGTTCCAAACAGTCAAATATACTATCAAACCAGCATTATCAATTTACTTTTCCCATCATGACAGCTGTAAATATTTAGCAGAATGGTCAAGTTAGAAATAAAACTATCAGGACAGACATCTTAGAGCAACCAAGACATCAGAGCAATATGAGCTTAAATTATACACATAGAAGTATAGTAAGGTATTTTTAAAGTAGCTGGGGTTTCAGAAGTGCTGTACATCACAAATTCTAGTATTTCCTGCTGTGAAGTGTGAAAGTACGAAAAGTCACACCAGACGTTTACTTTAGATAAAACACTTAAAAAAAAAAAAGTAAATCTAATAGGTTAGATAAACTGATGCTATGTGATGCTAGAAGGTATTTAAAAAATTACAGTAACTGGGAAAGCAAGAAAAGCATTATGTTAAATTATTTAAGAATTAGTTTTCAAAGTGTTACTTAAGAATTAATGACTGTAAATACAGTTTTTTGAGTAATATTTACTGGAACAAGGTATTTAGGAACAGTATAAATACAAGAAAAAAGTATTAGAACAGAACTCTCATTTTAAAAAAGTTTCCCCCCCTCCCTATTCCTATTTGTCCCTGGTCTTTTATCACTGTCAAATTGTACATACATGAACAGCAACTGAAAATAAAGGGGGAAAAAATTCAGTGTTACTGTATACGAGAGTATACACAAATGAAACGAGCAAATACTGTCTGCCTGCCTCTTCGAAGCATATATTTTAAGCTTGTGAAATGTCCTACACGTGCACTCAAAATTCTGAGCATATTTCAATGCTAGAAGGATCAAGACATTCCTTTTTTATTTTTAAGTGATTTTTTTCCCTCACTGGCCACAGAGGAATTGCATTAGGACATAGTCCTTTTTCCCTACATCCGCCTACAACAAACATTTGCTGCAAGTCAGTGACTCCAAAACCAAATTGTTTACAATTAATTCAAAAAGCCATTAAAAAAATTGTTTCTTTGTTCCAGTTGGAAAGAGAGACAGCCAGATGTGTGGCTTGTTGATCTTGCTCTTTTCTGACCTCTGAGTGTAGGAGGAACTGCAGCTGAGGAAGGAAGTCAGCAAGTTGTGTTAATGAAGGTGAACATTGCACAAAAAAAAAAAAAGTTTGCAAATTTTTTCATGAAAAGAAAAATGTCTTTGAAAGAGTTCTTAATTTAAAAAAAAGATAATACAAAGCCTTACTTTTTGCTATTGGTGAAAAATTAGAGCCTTTGTTTCAGAAGTCAATGGAGTCTGTGTCTTTTACTACTTTTGAAAAATTCTACCCTTAATTTCAAGAACTTCATGAAGTGTCACTGCTGTAAATTAGCAAACACATCATCATTAACACCTGCCGGGAAATCATCCTCCTTTGAGGATGCAAAATTCAGGAAAAGCATTTTGATTTTAGGCTCTGACTGAGTCACAGTCTACCACTGCAGATCAAAATCAGGCCTAAAGCTGAATTCCAGATTGAAAGCATGCCCACATCTTTGGAAAACACATCTGGCCAACAATGCAAGGCAACAAACTGCAGTTACCACAGTACCTTTCCTCACACTTCTCCCTGAAACATGTTTATGCATTATTATATATATTATTATTATATATATTATATCTGTAAAACACCTGGCAATGAATCAACTGGTAATCTATGTTGAAAACTTCATCACATGTACTCCTTGCGACAGTAGAGAATGCGCCTGTGCAAGATATTCTGTAAGCGTAAAAAAGAACAATCTTTCAAAGACTGCACAGTAATAGATGTGAAACGTTACCATCTTGTTTCTGAACTCTGAATTATTTGCTAAAAAAAGGTCTAAAATGCATTCTGAATTTCTATGACCACGTTGCTCCTCATTTTATTATGATAGCTCAAAAGTTAGTCAAAGTTACGGTACCTGAGGTGATACCTAAGGACACACTTGCATGTGAAGTACAAATTCACTCCAGAGAACCAGCTTCAGATATTAATTCTGGCACCTAAGCATCATTCCGGACTCTTTATGCAGTTAGTGAAGCTTCCCAAATGTACTACAGGCATCCAACTCAATTGTCTGAATTAGTTTAAATGTTTGATGTTGCTCTCCCTGCATTGCTACCTTCATCTTAACAGCTCACACTAGTTTTGGTAGAAACTTACGTCTAATTCTTGTCAACCAGTTACTATTTTAAGAATATACTTACCATCTGAAGACCTGAATATCATCATCATCATGGTTCGTCTTTCAACTTACGTTTACTATCATATTATTTAATTAAGAAACTTTCCTATGTATTCTTAGAAAAGTGTAAATTGAAATGGAAAACTAGTTTACTCTCTTCCCACCCCAAATTCTCCTGCCCCTAAGGTCATTTAAAAACCAATATTAATAGAACACCACACACATGCATATGTACACACAAAACCATTTCTGCAAACAGTTATACAAATATTTAATCTGATAAAATTCAAATGCTGCAAAATTAAAACAATAGTTCATGTCATACTTTCAAAACAGTTGTAAGGGATACTGGTCATTTTAGAAACAGCCTAAGAGATTCAATCTTTCTCTTTGCACTAAGAGAAATGAAAAACCTTATCATATAAGATCTTCAGCACAGCTCAAACAGCTCACAGCTACGAGCACAAAGAATTGCTTCTGCTGCATTAGTATTTAGAAATTATTATTGGCTTGTCATTGTCATATTAAGATTTTATTTTCAGAACCTTCTCTTTTAGAAAAAAATTGTTTAGATGTTTCTACAGTCTGTATTTTGTCATAGTCTTCTGAAAGAGTCAATCTTTAAGGTCATTAAAGGCATATTTACAGGCTTCATTTTGAAAAAATAATTTGTCTAAATATTCGTAAAAGGTCTCTAATAGCAAAAATATGTCAGGTAAAAAAAAAACTACTAAAAAATTCTCCTACCAGTTGTAGTTCCTACCAGTTGATTATTTCCTAGCAATGGAATTAATAAAAGCAGTGAACTACACTGTAGTAATATTAACTTTCTATGGACTGAACATAAAAGAATCTATAGTTTAACAAATCTCTATTTCCTTATTTCACACCCCTCCTTTCTCACCATTTCCTGTTTTTTCTGACATGTTAGCATTCATCTCCATTCCTACCATTTTTCCTGTTATTCTTTCTTTTCACTCCACTTGTCCTGTCTCTAAGATCTCCCTTCAGCTCATCTCAGTTGCCCCCACCACGGTGGATCATCCCACCCAGAGCACTCATTTTTGAGATCCTTTCTAGCTCAGAAAGATCATCCTTCATTTAAGAAGTAGAATGGGCCTTAAATTTTATTTGAAATTCTTTATAAAATTGAACAGGTATATCACATATATAATTCCTATTTTAAATTCCACATGACTGTAACAAAACAGAAGGCTGGAAGGCCTTTTAAAGGAGAAAATAAAGTGTAAAAATAAAACACACAGAGCAGCTTCACTGGTTAAGTATACAGTCCTTACAAGCATCACATCATTAGTTTACAAGGTAGAGAAGAATAATTTCCTACTCTGCAGAAATTGTCAAAGCTATGATTATAGTCTTTAATTGTAGTAAGTCTTTCCTTCCACCCCTCACATCCACCTTCTCCCTTGGACCTGAGTCTGTTTGCCCATCCTGCAAAATGAAACAGGAATACTGCTGTCTTTCAACTACGCCAATTCTGCATTCCCTAGAATCCTCTGTGGCCTTAAATTAATGAATCTCTACACCTTCCAAACTCCTCTGCAGGTGGCTGTATTTCTTTTGAACAAATATCTGTAGGATTAGCAAACACCTTTACTTTGATAGACTACCACTGAGATCCCTGGGTTCACTTCAGTACTGCAAACTGGTTTTACCTACAATAAATTGGAAGTTTTTGTGGTCATTTGCCCACAGCATTGCTTGTTGGATGCCTCTCAAGGCAGCTGAATTAATGATAGCATTCACTATTACTAACGCAGGCTTAGGCTTAAAGAGTCTTCTCCATACTAGATGGCTTCTACCTCCCTGAAAAACTCCCGGATGAAAGCCACCATCTCGCACGGCCTTACTTCCCACAGTAAAGTAAGATATTATTTCCTTTCAGATTTAAAGTGTTACATGGTGCAACTGCCCAGCTCAAATGCCATGTCTGATTCATGTTTCCCAGCAGTCCAGAAAGGGCTGGCAAACAGCAGCGTGTTTTGGTCAGAACGACTAGAACAGCTGTCTGCAACTTAGAGCCTCAGAGCTCCGGTGAGAGGTGGGCCACAACTCGGATGCATGTGAAGTGTGACACTAAGCTCTCCCTTCTGTTCCCTATAATCCATGTGGTAAACACGAGTGCACAAAGTGGCACAACCTCTGGTATCTCGCTATGAGGACGAAGGTAAACTTCAGTGACAAATAATCTTATAATCGCATCTACAGATCAAAACCTTCTAGCTCTTCTCTATCACCCTCTGCTTCCTCCTCAGAAATTGAAGTCTGAAGCTGTTCATAACCCCTTTGTAGTCTTCATCATCTATCAAACCTTTCCTTGGAGCAGAGAGAAGGGATACTTTTAAAGCCAACACAACAATTGCTGCTGTCAATACTGGCACTCATTTCCTTGTGTTGACACCAGTACTCCACACTGAGGCAAAGCAGAGGTCTAAACTGACAGAAAATTAATCCTCCAAGAAGTCTTTGCAATCCTGTAGATTTTCAGCAGCAAATTCCCTAAACCAGCATATCCCGGATGAGTACAGGTGTTGATGCAAGAGAAGGGGCATACAGAACTGAGCTACTGCTGTGAAGGGCACAAGCTAACCAAACAACTACATACTCAATCATAAAATTAAATTCCATACGTAGGTAGACCATGCACGGTTGCTGATGAGGTTTCTCTCAGGGAATATAAAAATTTAGGAAAACTGAACTGTTATTATTTAAAATTTCACATAACATTGGACTCATTCAACAAAGACATAAACATTCTGTACAAAGTAAAGTCCAGCACATTGCACTCTTTAGCTTTCTCACAATTCATGTGTAAAAGAAAGAGGGTACTTAACACAAACACTCAGTTACATCTTACCTAGAAGTACAGTGGCTCCAATTCACATTCAAAAATCCAAAGAGGTGATGCTAAACATTCAATGTCTGTCACAAAAAACATTGAAGATTACAGTTAGGATCAGTGTGCTTTTCCCTCTCTCAATTTTCAGATGAAACTTTCTAGTTTAAAAAGGAAACAAACCAGACTGTATCCGTGGAAAACTGAAATTAGTCTTTTAAAAATGAAATTTGGAACTTCCAAAAACTTTCAAAGTAATACCATTCAAAAATGCTGCTGGGTTGACGCAACCAGGTATTTAAACTGAATTTTTATCCCATATAATTTTGCAGAATAGATTCAATTTAATTTGTCTTTTATAATAAGCTGTTGGCAAAACTGGTACAGCCGAAGGAAAATAATGTTGACTGGTACTGGTGAACATATTAAGAATTAAAAGAAACAACAATGAAATAACAAAAATGCAAACCTATTTCCAAAATACTTAGCAATTTACTCTAACAGCTACATTTATTTAAAACAACATTGACATTGAAAGAGGTCTGGTATAAAGCAGTTCTAAGTTCAGAAATTAATTTTCCAATCTTTTGAAACTACCAAAATAAAGAATGTCATTTACATGCCTAACAGTGATCATTTCATTCTGCAAGTGTTACCGGCTTAGGGGGGAGGCTGAGAGAAAAACAGGGGGACCACGTCCTTCATACAGATTTTTAGGGACAGCTATTCTTAAGGTCTGGCTTTTGTGTCACTTCTTCTCTAAATAAAAGAACTTAAAACAACAAAGGTGAAATCAACTTAAGAAAAATAAATCTGCTATAAAAAAAGTTTGGGAACTTCCGTTCCAACCGTAACCTCAACGATGCTAATATAACTCCACAAACACTCTTCCTCCCAAATATTCTGGTTCACTATCCTCACAACTACAGAAAAACAGAGGTCAAGTCACCAAGTCCATAAATCAGCTGAATTAAGTTCTGGCTTTGAAAAATGCGTGGTTGTATTTCCACAGCTATATTTATAAAGATATGACTAAAAACTGGTTCTAATCTAACAACGGATTTTTATTCATTTAATTTCATAATAATAAGAGTGCTTGATTGTTGCCGAAAGAGGAATTATCTTTCGAAACTCAGGGCTGGTGCGGTGCTGATTTTTTTTTTCTTCTAAAAAAATGTTCCTTACTACAAATTGTAAAAATTCATTATAAAAGCAGACTAAATTAAATCAGAATGTAACACTAATTTCTCAAGTAGAGCACCCACATAGGGAACTAATTAGGAATAGCTCCTCTGTGTAAACAAACCGTTCTACCAATTAGTAGCTGGTCAAGTCAGGGAACTCCCTTTCTCTAGGGTAAAAAAAGTATATTTTCAGCATTAATTTATTTTGCTGGTGGCTGCAATTTCTCTCCAGTTCTGTAGCAACAGAGGGCGTTTAGAACTTATATTTCAGAGAGTTTGATGGGAACCTGGTCAAGATTTGGGGGAAAAAATGGCAGCAGAAGGCCTAAAAAACAAAAATCACAGAATTAGGACTTCAAAAGGGATGAGAACAAATCTGGTTCTCTGCCTAGGCCAATTCTGTCCCAAGGGCTTACATAGACCAGAACAATAACAGTGAAATGATTCAAAACAGTGGAGTAAATTAGAAAGTACATGGAAAGAAGAATTCTCAGTTGTTGTTCTATAATAAGAAAAGCAAACAAATAAAATTCTCAAGGCAAGAATATTATGCCTAGATAGCATTTTGAAAATGCCAGTTAGGTGCAACAGTAACGCCACACAAGAAGATGCCATTCAAGGGAGGCTGAGTATTCATTTATCATTTATGATGTTTGAATCTGCTAGACAGCTGTTCTGTGCAAGACAGAAAGTATCAGAGTTGACTCTTACCTTGTTGAAGATGATGCAGAGGCTTCCCGATAATTAGATAGAGGCTGCAATCTGTGGATTTTAAAATTTGTTTAAAATAATTGTTATTAATGAAACAGTTTTAAATACTAAGTAAAAATCACAGAAGTTACTTAAATGCCTTCAAAACGTAGTAATTTCCCTTTTTTTTGTTAAAGCAATGAGCACTGCTTCAAGGTATCTTCTACTGTGTGTTACACCCCGAGCAAAAGGTCAATTAATCCCATAATAGAGCGCATCAGGATAGTGAACCACTGTTACCGTGTTTAGGACACTTGGTTAACTCTGGAGAGTGATGCAGCTTACACGGGAAAGAAGCTGGGAAGGAGGCATCAGAGAACATACAAAGCAGGAACACCTCGGGACAGGGAAAGAACTGGAAGCACCTCACAGAACTCAGGAAACCACCACTTCCTACGGAGTGGTGATGTAGTAAGAGACACTTCTGATCCTCCAGCCCTACTGGGTTGCAAAATCCAGCTCCAGATACCATTGCTTTCTGCAGCTTTTACTGGTTGAAGAAGTATGAAAACATGCCCCCCTCCCTCTTGACCCAACACCAGCAAAAATGACGAGTCTGAAGGACTCAGAAACCCCTTTAAATGAGCATCCATGAGAAAGTTCTGAAGGGTCATCCCACTTACCGGGCTGCGTTAACTCCCAAACCTACTAAGCATTTAGGTATTTTCCAAGCTTCATGTAATTAAGGTTAACTGGAAAGAGCGGTTAAGCAACAATGCAAGATTCATGTTAAACAGAAGCCAAAGCAGATTTACTACCAGGGGTGAGAGAAAGTGAAGGTGGTAGAACACAATGGATGAAAAATATGAGGAAGGATTACAGGTGAGAAGAGGAGACTGGAAAGAACAGAAATGGAAACAGTGCAGGTAAAGAAAGAGGACTGTGAAATTTAGATGACTGTCAGAAATAAAAGAGGTGGAACTTAGCTTTGAAAGGGCAAGTCTAGCACAGACTATGCTGACATAACATCAACTGGCTTTGGAGGAATGTCACAACATGAAAAAAGACCCTAAGTCAGTTTCAGAAAGGGGAGAAGAGTATTTGTGAGCTAAACAGCTTAAATAAATTAATTCTTCAATTAAAAATCTCATACCAAAGCAGGTACGTGCAGAACTGTATTTACATAAGCCATGATTTGATCTGTTTATTTGATCCACTCCAGAAGGACTTCAACAATGTGAAAAGAACAGAATTGTTTAGTCACTGAAGCCACAGGCAACACGGTTTAATTGAATTCACGGCCCATTATCACAAGAAAGAAAAAGGAAGTAAAAAGATCTTAGTAACAGAAAGAAGGTACTAAATTTCCACTTCTTTCTGGAAGTATTAAATGGAAATATGACTATGAAGATCATAATCTGAGAGTGAACAACTACTACATTCCTTTCAAATGCACAGGACATATCTCACCAATTTCTACAGAAGTATTTGAACAGAAATGTTTTATAGAAAAATTAATTATCAAATTAGACTTACAAGTTTAATTATGGTAAAAAAATTGCCCGAAACACTTAAACCAACCGCAAGCAGGACAGGTAAAAATTCCGGGCTAAAACTCTACGGAATAAAAATAAAAGATTGCTACAAGAAATGAAATAGCACAAAAGTTGTGAAGTAGATGCAAGAACAGAAGATAAAATATATTTGATAGAAACTTTAGAATTTGTGCATTGCAAAACAAGACAATGGGATTGTTTTTTTTAAAAAAAATGTATGTTTATTGGAGCACATAAGCCTAGTGAGGTTAATTAAAAATTTTGGAGATATAACATAGACCAAAAGAGAATTTGCTTGAATTATAGTAATAATTTCCATATTTTTATGCTTGACTGGTTTGTTCTGTTACATAACTTGGCTTATTTGGCGAAAATTAACGGTGCTGGCAACAATAAGCTCTCATGTAACAGGTGCAAAATATACCCACAAAAAAAGCTTACAGACTGTGGCTGGGAAGTAGACTATAACACAGTTACTTTGGAATTTTTGTACAGAAAAACTAAACTTTGGAAATAAAAAAACAGCAACTATAAAAGAGTAACTCCCACTCAGATGAATGATGAAATTATAAAAACTGCACCTTATACGGAGAATAGCTATCCTAAGCACAACTTACGTAGTAGCTAGCATTGAGTTAGATTTTTAACAAAATACACATTACATTCTGGAAGGCTGCTTTTTAACCTTTTTTAAAATTTATCCTGGATATCCAAATTTCTTTCAGTATAAAACAGAATCGAACTAAAACAAGATCAAATAGGATGTAAAAATTATGTCAGCCCAATCCGTAGAGCTAACATGACAAAGGGGTATGAAATGGGCATTAAAAACGGACTACAAACAGATGCCAGGAAACAATTCCTGTTCCGCAAGCAGTAACCGCGTGGAACGGGCTGCAAGGCAAGTTCATTGAGGCAAGATATTTGGACTGAGAGAGATGTTATTGAGTGGGAAAGCAAGCACCATGGGAGAGAAAGAGCATAAACTACTCTGCCTGGAAGAGCTTCAAATTTCCAGTTTTGGTCTTCAAAACAGAGTATGCCTTTAAAAGTGGAGAAAAACGGTCCAAGATTGATACCGGAGTCTTCCATAGGAAAGACAGGGTGAGTCAAGAGGGACTACACTTTAAAATATTTATAAAATAACTAAATACCAAGATACTCCCTACAACACTCCAACCTAAACACAGGGTGAAGAAACACGTTTCGAAGCAAATGCTCTTCTCCTCAGGACAATCCTTGAGTCAGGAAGAAACGAAAAGTTATCATTTCTTAAACACCAGCGTGATAAAACTGGACAGCAACAAAGATGACTCTCTGGAAACCTTAGCAAAAACCTTAATGCTGCTTTAAGGGAAGGATGTCAACAAGGAGGCAAACCATCACACATTAATTCAGAAGAGAAAACTCTCTTTTACTGTTTTGGTTAACACCCAGTAAGGCAATTTACCCCTGGTTAAAATGCATTTATACAATGAAATACAGAAGTCAGTTCAGTACCCTCAGTGTAGCAGTGGGGGGACCTGCTGGGAGTAAAGCTTATTATCCACTCAGGGATTTGAGCAGTTATAGTCCACCACCAATTCGACTTAAGGCAAAACACAGCTGCTATTTTGAAAGTTTCCTGCTGTGTAAGAAATAATTAAGGCTATATGATCAGTATTCAACAAAGCAAAAAGAGCGAAGATGCTAAATTAATTCTACTTGCAAATAAAGAGTTAAGTGAAGTTGCATTACAGAATGGGGTACATAATGTTGTAGTTCAAAGGCAAAACAGAAGAGTTAAATAAGATGAAGAGCGCGTCAGAGGTCAGACTCTCAATCCTAACTGCGCAACCGCAATATTAGTTCATGTTTTAGAAGTCCTTTACTCAAAAAGTAGAAAGTATACGGTCCAAAAGGAAGTTACAAATCTGTATTTCAATTTAAGGTACAGGAAAAAACAAAGGAGCAGCAGCACTTAGCAATGTATGTACTGAAAAAGCACAGGATCATTAAAGCTTTTACTATCAAGCTGGTACTATTTAAATGTCATGCAGAAAGACGCGAGAGATGTTTACGGTAATACCGGTAATTCAGGACAGTTCATCCTTAGAGCATCCTGACCTGAATTTTGCTTCTCTCCCCACACAACCCTCAAACCACAAATCACACCAGGAATTCCCAGCTCAGGAATGGCACCTGGCCCGTCGCTGTCCACATGGAATCAGTTTCTGATCAGTGGGCCACTTCCAGGTGGAGGGCTATGTGGCCGGTTCACCAGGCAGCCTACAACATCCCAACAGCTATTCCTCATCTCCTATAGAAGAGAGGTTGTGAGACAGATGGAAGCACTCCACGGACTAGTGTCAACTCATAAGCTGTCTGTTGGACCAGACTCCGTTAAGTCATTAGGATGCTAATAGTTTTAACACTGCTCAAAAAAAA
>VZTL01044991.1:6632-21860 GCA_013400535.1 Scopus umbretta | reverse complement strand
GTGCCTTAAAGCTTGCTTTCATCAGGAAGATGGTAATTCAAATAGTTAACTGAATTTTGGTTAGTATAGCAGCAGGTCTCTTCATATCTTGCTTTTTGGTATCTATGAGTAAACACACATGATTTATAGAATATTTTATTTCAGTTATTTTGACTTTGCCTTTCACCTCTTTGACCTAGAAAATCTAGAGTGCTTTAATAACCAGTGTCCTTGTTAGAAACTTATTATGTGGCTCTTTTTGGAAAGGCAAGTTGAATATGTGGCATAGTGTAAGGAATTTTGATGTAATTTGTTTAGAGAGGCTGTTCCTTGACAAACCTTTTCTGAACAGGCTACATGGTAACTGAGAAACTGGAAGTCTCAGGGCTGGACTGGATAATGGACAATAGATGCTTTCACTTCTGTTGCCTGTTCAAATCCAATCTGTCAAAGACTGAAAATTGTTCCCTTTTCATACTGGGCAAGTGGCCTGTGAGTAATTAGTTGGTTGACTCTGCCTGGTGCCTGATTAAAATTTGCCTACAAGACAAAAACACCACCCCGTTTGGCACCCTGGCCAGTTACTTCGAAAGCCAAAGCTGAATCAGCAGCTGTCTTTGCTATATTCTCTTCCAGATCAGGACCAAGATGTTCTATTGTGCAGTGAGGACATGCTTATATTTTGTTGTCCCTGGTTTTGTTCTCTGTAACACCTGTCGTAAGTACTACATGTAGCAGAGCAAAAAAGGGTTGTTTCCTTGGGGATGGATGAATTTCAGCCCCCTACAGAGGGCCAGGATCAATGGTTCACCCCACCAACAGCTCCCCTTGAGGAATAAATATCACCCCAAAACACACTCTGCTCCATAATATCTCTGCATTTGCTAAGAGCTCTGTGAGACTTAGTCATGCATTTTCAGTTGACTCGTGCCCAGCTAAAGACAAAGGGAGGAAGTATTGTAGCAATTAAGTGACACCAATTTATCAAGCAAAAATAGAAGCTTGCTAGGAATGACGGTTTGTGAGTTCATCCAGTCTCAGAAGAGGGCAAACCTAGGGACCATGATTTCCAGTGCAGAAGTCCCAGCCTCTCAGAAGGGGAATATTTCCACAAAGGTGAAGTAGTTTTGAGCAATTTCTTCAATGGACTAGGCACAAACATGCTTCTCTTTGGTATGAGGGTGGTGTGTGCCCTTTTTTCCCCCTCTCCCTCTTGCAGTCTGTTCCTTAAGCAAAACGAATAATTACAGCCAAAAAAAACCCAGAAAAACTGTATCTTTCATATGTATTTAATATCCAAGACTGAACTTAAGCTTGTGGGAAGTACGAAAACTCCCTCAAGCTTTTGAGGGCTCTGCGTCCTGGATGCCAACTGCTGGCTCCTCCAGACTGGCGTTCATGATCCTCCTGCTCCTGTACACAAACACTGAATTTCTCTTGCATGCCCAATTCCCCCTTTGGCATTGCCAAAGCTCTTCTTCTGCCCTACAGCTATCATAATCAGTAGATCCAGTTTTCTATAGCTTCTGCAATGACTGCTAATACAGTTGTAGAGCCAAAAGGTGGTTGGGAGAAGATGAAGTAAGTTTTGGATGGAATTATATCAAGACAGAGATACTCGCTTTTTTACCGAGAAGATGATGTCAGTAAGAGACAAGGGCCTGCAGAAATAAGGTTGGAAAGAAAAACAGCAGAGAGGGAGATGCTGGGCAAGAGTGAGTGAGAGTGATGACGTACGGAAAGATGGGAGAGTGGGCCGGGAAGCAAGGGGTGGATAAGTTGAACTGAGGGGCAAAGGCAGAGATAAATAGAAGGAAAGATTTAATTAAGGTTACAAAGCATAGAGTTGGTAATAAGGAATTAGGAAAAAATGCAGTTATGAGGAACAGAAAAAGGTGAATAGGAAAATATGTTGAAAGAAGAAAATGAAAATATTTCAAATTATTGTGGAATTATCTTGTAGATTCTAAGAAATGAGTCAGTGGTGGTGCACATTTTAGAAAACTGAGAGGGAAATAAGGATGAAAAAGCAAAGAAGAAAGAAGAAGAGTTTAAGTAGATATCATTTAAAGTTTTTTTCTGAGCCTACTTAAAGTTTTAGCCACATAGCTCCTGGTGAAATGACCAGGAGTGAAATAGCTAAGATCACTAGCTGGCTTTCAAAATCTCAACATTAGAGTTTATTTTGTAGAGATGTTAGAGATTAAATTACTGTTATGCAACGATGTATAATAACTAATGGCAAAATACACAAACTAGTATCTCTGTATGTTACAAAGAGTGGCTAGCATGAAGAAACTTAATGGTCCAGTTACAAATTAAATATAGACTAACATAGGTGGTTCCATCGCTTGTCTAAAACCAAAAGTGTAGGAAAATAGGCAAAAAGGATTTTTTTTTTAAACACAAATTCTGTGTTTGTTTGGGTTCTTCTTTATTCTGAATTTTACTGCTTTTGAGATATGTGTTTTGGGAAAGGAGGGGTTGAAATGAGGAAATGCCTCCATTACACATTGAACTTTTAGAAAGTCACACCTGCATTCAAGACTCAAGTGTTAGAATAGCTCCAGCTCCAAGAAAAGTATTGGGATTTATGAAAGGACAAAACATCCTGAGTATGCCTAGGGTGATGAACTCTTTTGAACCAGACTGTAAGCATGACAGAATGCTGCTTTGGAGCTCTAAGATCTTTTGAAGACACAATTCCCATTACAGGTGCTGAGCATTTGGAAATACAGCTCTGCTCTCTCAAAATTCCAGCTGTGCTTCTAAATCCATTTTAATTATAGCTGTTATTATCTATTGATAGGAGCAACACAAAATATGAGGCAATGGATCAGTTCTTCACCCAAAGGCTATCTCTTACAAACTGTGATCCTGTGTATATGACTTTGTACAAATGTCTGAAAAATAGGCCTTAGCCTCATCGAGGTGCATCAGATTCTTCTCCCCTTAAAATCATGATCTTGTGTGAGAATTTTCCTTCCCACTCATAAGGATTTGAGGGAGAAGGTGTTGAACCCACCAGTGGATGCAGGACGATGATCTGCAGTAATCTCTACTAATTTAATCGATTTTTTCCATTTCATCATCTTACCATCGGAAGCCTAGTCTGGCTTCTCTTGACCACACTTACCCCAGAGCATTTGTGCAGTACACTGGTGAAATGAGAAG
Organism: Scopus umbretta; assembly: GCA_013400535.1. Taxonomy (NCBI): domain Eukaryota; kingdom Metazoa; phylum Chordata; class Aves; order Pelecaniformes; family Scopidae; genus Scopus; species Scopus umbretta. The sequence goes on along the minus strand of VZTL01044991.1, from coordinate 18,707 downwards.
ATGAAGAGTCTCAATCCTTCATCATAAATGGGCTACAATGCTGCGTGTTCCTGCCCTGTACAATGAAAATCAGCTTATTCATTTACAGTACGTGCTGATGGAGGCTTCTGGGCAATATCATTTACAGCCGTGTTGTCTTTGTAGATGCCTTCTACGATGTGAGAACACTGATGAGTGGAGGGGGAAGGGGCCGGCCTTCCACTTACCATATGGAAAACATCTGTAACGGGCAACATAGCTCTCTTTAAAGAAAGGTGTTGCTGTTTCATAGTTTCTTCAAAGTGTTAACAGAGACAAAAGGTATCAACTTGAATTTTTACCAGGGTTGACTGTCCCAGCCTCTAGAGCTGTTTACCGTAATACCAAAGTATTCTTTTAAACAAGACAGGCAGTAATATTTTACACTGTCTCACACAAAAAGAATGTAACATCAACTGGAAAAGTATAGAGTAGTCAAAGTGCTCCAAAAATAAAACAAAAGGAACAATATCATGCCCTTTTATTGTGGCCCTTTAACTCTAGTCCTCTGAGAACAGTGCTGATTGATGTTGGTGATGCAACCTAAAAATTAATGTCAATTACCCAAAACAAAACTCACATAAGCGATGTTAAGGGTCTGATTTCAGTCCACAAAAGCCAGGAAATTCAGAGCTGCTGGAGAGCTGAAAACCTGGATTTGACATTCCCATCTTACCAACAGCCATTCTGCTGGGGGGAAGAGGAGAAGCAAAGACAAAGGGAGTTACACCATTACAATAAATAATGTGGCGGAGACAACACGCGCTTTCTTTGCTGAAGTCCGGATCCACTGGGTCCCATTATCTTTAAGACCAGGAACTGCAATGTGTTCTAGGTTTGGGGCTCAGCAACTCCCCTACCACCTTTCTGCTTTTTTAATATAAACTCATTTATTGCTTTAGTAACAGTAAGTTTAATGAGACCTAAGTTTTCATTTACAGTAATTATTTACTGTTCTTGTATTTCCAGCCATCGGAAGTGGGGGTGTTGCTGTCAGCATGATTAGTGGATGTTACGTATTTGATGCAATAATTGCACATCCGAACAGGATCAACCCTGCACTCTTTGATAAATGAACATGCAGTAATCGAGCTGTTCTGGTGTCAGCATGCACACAAATCAAAATGTTCTAACATCAAAGGAGTACTTATGAAAAAACTTTCATACAGGATTTAAATATTCCTCAATGTTATTAAAAAAATATGGGCTGCGATATCATGAAAAGCCCTTGATGGAGTTACAAGCGGGTAATCCATCTCCCTGTTCGTAAGCCTATATTTAATGACTGAACAATGGCAATCAGCCAGAAGAATCTCATGGCCTGGCCGGTTTGTTTTCAGACAAGTACCAGTTTTATAGATGTGCATATAAATGTATGTCTTCTGTAAAACTGGATACAAAAGAAGATGAGATGCAGCACTGAAGAAGAGAAAGTTTGACAGGATGGGTCAGACTGCTGAGGTATTGTTAATGGCATTGGTCTGTCCTAGCATTTAAAACCAAGTTTCATTTAAGCAAAGTGTGCCATAGCAAGCTATGTGTATAAGTGGGTGTATGGAGAGGAAGTACAGTATGAAAATTCAGAGCCCATCTAGTTATTTAATTTTCTTCAAAAGTAAATATTATTGCTGCCTCCACAGACTGATGAATCAGAAACAACCAAAAGGAATTTTGAGTCATTTCTAGGAAGGACATTTTGGAATTCTGCTATTCTCAGCAACCGTCTGGTGTCCCTGGGATGGCCCCTTTTGCCAAGATGTTAGGCAGGTAAGGAATAGATGGACAGAAAGACATTTGGCAAGATGATGATTAACTTGAGCCACATGTTAGAGAGGCTAGGAGTCCATCTTGCCCTGTGAACCAGCTTTTCCAACATATGACTGTGGATATGATGTAATTTAAAAAGTATAATGTAAAAAAGCCTGGCCTTCCTTGGGATCCCAAGTTTCTTGGTACATCCTTGCAGCTCATAGCTTGCCAGAAGCTCTCTGAAGGTGCAACAGGGGCTCTTTTCTGTACAGGCTGCCTTATGCAGGAGCCTGCAAGGCTTTGAGCAGTCTTCACGTGCTGCCCAACGTACCATTAGTGCTGTTAGTGCTTGTTAGACCCCTGTCTAAAGATGTGAAGGAGTCTGTCTGTCCTGCAGGTAGCAGGTTGTTAGGAACTGCTGGGGAGAGACCCGGGTCCTGGGGCAGCAGGACCAGTCTCTGCAGCATGAGTGGTAGTTAGGAGAAGACTGCCCTCTTCCCATGTCCCCACTGGCTCATTTACAAGTGAAGCCACCCATGGTCGGGCTCTTCATATGCTCGGCACGTTTCAGCGTTGAGATCCTAATTGCAGGCTGTCAGGAGATAGTGAGCAGGGCCACTATCACACAGACCAAGTCAGGGGGTCTGGTATTGTTCACCGATGACCAGATCATTCCTGTTACTGATTTTTTTTTATTTTTTTTTTAACTTCTCTTATACACTTTATATAAGCTGAAGAAATCTGGTCTTCATACTGTCTTTTCCACATCCTCATGCTTAGATCTTGCTTGAATGGGATAAATGTGTCATTACTTTGACATGGCTGGCCAATACTAAAGTGGATTGTTATTTAAGGGAGGAGCATCTTCCTGTGATTATCACCAATTACAAGTAAAGTGTTAACTGTTCAAAGGAATTAACTGCTCTGCTTTATATTTTTTACAGGCACATTGCATTCTTTGCATAAGGAGTAGGACAGCTTGCATGTAATTAAAAAATAACCACTAATTTCCTAAATTATAAATGCTTCCCATCATCAAAAATCAAATAACGGTATCAATATATGCCTGGGTTAAAGTACAAATTAGGGATGGAGCTTTGTCTTGAAGGTTAAGGGCACTTGGCTTTCATACTTTGTGGACCATTTTTTAAGTTTGGATTCGATCCTGGTCTTCAGTGATTCAGGAGGGACCAGAAAACCAGAAATTTTGATTCGGGGCTATTTCTAATATAAATGTCATAAAAACTGGTAGTATATAATAATTTATTCTGCTGCTACTGTATTGTTTTAACTGGTTAAACTGCTTCAGCACTTGGATTTTTTCTCCAGCGTGTTGCAGAAATGCAGGTGAAAGATCTATTGGATGCCATTCTGCAGCCTAATCCTAGGTAATTTATTCGGTTTTACCTGAGAAAGGTCCAAATAGATGTTCTTCTGGTTTTAATCAGTCCAACTACAATTGATTCAACTTTTGCCTGAATAAGGAGTGAAAACTGAGCGAGAGCCTCAAGATTTGGCTCTTATTCATTAACCTCAGGGCAGACTTCATTTTGTATGATTTTTAAGCTATTAAAATGTTGGTTGGCTTCCATTTGAGCTCGAATTCCTAATATCACCAAATAATTATGTGTAGATGATGAAATGAAAAAACAGGCATGTAGTCTCCAAACGCGCACTTCAGTCTGGGTGGCTGAAATCGCTCATAACAGTCAATGCATGAAAATGGGGTGGATTGAATAAATTAGCAGAATCACAAAAGGAAACCACTATAGGAAATAGTTTTACACGTGTAATCACTGAAATACTCTAGTGAATGTGTCAATCTGTACTAAATAAATATATTTGTTTATAGACATGCTCTGTATTAGCTTCCACTCTTTCACAGCACTTTGCCAAACAAAATCCCACTAGAAGTAGGATGTTCGCACCCGAGTAGGAGTTTCTTGGATAAATATTTTTTCTATATTGAGACCAAAACCACTTCTACAAATTTCAGACTTTGATTGAAATGGTATATTTCTTTTGCCTTCCCCCCTCACCCCCCCGCCCTCCCCTCGCCTTCCCATCTCCTCCACTGGCAACCACTGATGCATTACCTTAATTCCTCTTACCTCCCACCGCTCCGGTGAGAAGCCGCCCCCAGCAAAGGGGCCTCGGAGCCCGAGAAGATGTCTCTGTCTACAGACTGACTCTCTGCCCCGCGTTGTTGGTTGGGTTCTCCTTTCCCCAGTGAAATGCAACAGGAGAATAGAGATGCTGTGTCCTCTGCAGAGAGCATTCACAGGATGTTTTCAGGGGGTGGGGGAAGAGAAGTGTGTTGTAAAATGTCATTAGATGCTCCTTTTCACTACCATTTTAACAGCTCCAAGAAAAGAACGTAGGTGAACTGTCTTGTTTTGCTCGAATAATTCATTTCAAAGTAATACCCGCTCCTCCTATCCAATAACTGCCAGTTTCGGCATCCATTTCTGTACATCTGGTGTTTTAGCCATTACAATGGAAGATATAACGTAACAAGAATAATAATTATGGAATAGCTCACGGTGTTTTCAAAACACTATGTATTAGCTCTGTAATCAAGCAATCCTCAAAAAAAGGTTTTCAATGAGTGATAGTATTTCTGTTTCAAAGGCAGGGGAAATTGAAACACAGAGACATTAAGTGGTTTGTCTGAGGCCACACAGCGAGTAAGTGTCAGAGCTGGGAGCAGAGCCCAGCCCTGGCTCCTGCCCTTGTACTCAGACGGCTGTACCACACCATATTGTTTCCAAATAAATTCACTAAAAATCATATGCTGAGCTCGTGAGCAGTAGTGAAATGGAGAGGGAATTTAACCTCTTCTATCACTTCCTACAGAAAAAATAAGTGAGCCTCTACAGCAGTAGAAAGGAACCTTAAAAAGACAAGAAAAGCCATTCTTGGAGGGAGGGAGCCATCCAGGTTATTTCATGCTGAATTACTCTCAGGTCGAAGGAGTTTTTATTATTAGTGGTATATTTTCACGTGGGAGCGCTGTGACTCTGCAGTGCCCTGGGTCATAAACCAGAGGTTTGAGTATCTAGTCATACCTAAAGCCTTTTCTTTGTATGTCTCAAGGCTTCTAGCTTTAACTTCAGTCTTGGACATAATAAAGTTCCCCGCATACATTATTGCTGCCATACAGCTAAAGCAGCGAGCTGAGACACATCAGAAGAGGAGATGTTGGCCTCTGAGCAACCAAAAGTGTTTTGACCAGCTTGATGTAAGGCGGTAAAATTATTAATGAACAATTGCAATGCTCATGAGGAGATTGGAGATACTCAGGAACCACTGCACTTCCATTGTGGTGGGGGATTAAGCTTTCCCAATTACACTGGTGTCCAACAGGTCGTATCCATCAAGGTCTGGTGCCTCATGGAGACCTGCTGTGTGCTTTGCCAGTAGCATATCATGGGTAGACACTTATGGGCCACTAGACCCACAGCAATAATAACTTGCTGGATTTCAGCTTGCTCCGCAAGGGAAGGAGCCTGCTCCCTTGGTCCAGGGAAGGGTGGTGATGGAGCCCAGCTACAGGTTTTGCAGCCTGGAGGAAGGAATTCCTCTCTCTGACTGTGAACTGAAAGCAGCGCATGGGTGAAGTAGGGCTCAGAAAAGGAATTTCTATCAGTGTGCTCTGACAATTAAAAAGGGCTTCTTGCTCTCAGACAAATAAAGCCTATTAAAGTCGGTGGCATTGATGGGAAGAACTTTGCAAAAATATGTTTGTTTTGCAAAGCTGGCTGCCAAGTATTGTTTTATGGTTCCATTTTTTCCTTCTTTCTCTGCTGTTTACAGTACCCTCTGAGAAATTTAAAATGATCTCTCTCCCTACCAATTTTGTTCTTTTTTTCTTTTGGCAGACATTGGTACCCCACTCCCACACCCCAGTTCTTGTTGCAACAGCCGCCATGATCCTTTTGCCTTGTTTTTCTTTCTTATAATATCAACCCAGCCCTGAGAACAATGTTTACTAGTTAACTGCAGCATCTCAAATTTGGCCAAAAGAGCTGCAGGACAGCAGTACAAGCCCTACATTTTGTTTTCCTTCCACTGGTGGTATTGCATGAGGTGTCTGAGAAATACATTTGGTCCTTGTTTTTCGGAGATCCTACGTTTCCATCAGCCTTGTGAATGTCATTATTCCCAGTAGCAGAGAGCAACAATAAAAAAGTTGGGTAGTTGAGATCTAGACTATATTCTCTAACAGACGTGGATGATATATCATGGATATATTCTTGTTCCTGGACACAGCAACACAGTTTTATGTGATTATTGAGAAAGTTTGCTCTGTTGGCAGATAAAAGGTAAACCAAAGCCCAGAACCGACTTAGCTGGAAAGCATTTTGTTACAAGCTGTTGAAGGGTGGTTTACTAAGGCAGTGCTTTTTTCAGTGCTTGATGTTTGTGATCGCCTACGAAAAGCGTGGTGGTGATCTCAGCCCCCTTCCTGGAGGGAAGCTAGTCACGGCGTGAAAGCCGCTGCTGTTGCTGGTGTCTCACTGGATGGCTGAAGACTCGGGGAACAGACCAAAGGAATAAAGTTGTTTCGTTTGTGTTTCATGCACCTAACTGTGGTTCCTCGGGGCCTAGCTTAAGGACAAATGTGGTTGTGCTTCCAAAGAGTCCATTACTGTATGGATAAATGGATGCATTCAGTACATCGGTCTGGCACCATCATAAATGAAATCCCTGAGATTTCATGAACACAGCAGGGCAGATCATCTGGAGCATTGTACAAGTTTGTAACCTCCTAAACCTGGGTTTTTGTAGATATATATTTGGGATTTGTTATTCATTATTGAAGATGCACTAGACATTATATACATAAAATGTTCCCTCACCCTCTGAGTAATATCAGGCCATCTGTGCTTTGGCTACTGATTAAAGATGGAGTTGTAGAATTGGAGCCTTCAGTGCTATTGTTTTAAATCTGAGAAAGAATTATCCATTATATTTCTTTTGTAACATGTATGCACTTTTAATAAGGAGAGTTTGTAGCCACAGAAATTTATTTAGACCTAAACAGAAGCAACTAATTCTGAACAACATACAGATTTTCTTTTTTAAACAATATTGCTTATACTTTGCCTCCTAAACTAATTATTATTTTAATCTCTAAATAAGCTGACACTTCTTTGCATGCGGTTTGTCTGTGCAGACTGGGAGAAATTAGAGGAGTAACCTTTTAATCACAGGGGATTTAATGTAGATGTTTTTATGTACAAAGAGCTATGAATCTGTCCAGGATAACTTGTTTGATATTATGGCGGGCTAATGAAATTTCAAAGTTAATGTTCCCCAAATAAAATGGAAAGAAGACACAGGGGGAAAAGGAGCAGATTTAAAATTAGAGAATCTTTGTGTTTTATGGGTTCCAGGTTATTTGGAATGGAATGAAAGTTAATGCTACATCCTTTTTTCCATCCTGCCAGCCAGTGTCTGATCCAAGAAAGTCTCCTATTTAAAGGGCAGGGCTCCCTCCACTGTTCTTAAATAAAGGCTTTCACTGTCTGAGATCTAATCCTCCCTGATTTTCACAGTAACATTGTAAGGCTGCATGAAGAGAATTATACAATGAAAAAAAGTTTTGCATATGATTCCCCTATCATAAGCCTGTTCAAGTCATATGGTTTGATTTACATGTATGCAAATATCAGAGAATAGAGTAAAATTACCAAAGGAGGAAAGGACCGTGGCATGTCACAAACAAGATGTGCCTATTTGTATTTATGTTTGCTAATGAAGTTCAGCCAGGACTTGCTCTTTGGTTTTGATGTCTCTGTCTGCCATTCCACTTTCTGCATTGTAGTTAAACCACTTGCCCACACACATACACAAGGACAACAAGAAAGGCAGACTTCAAGTTTTAAAAACACTGTTCTGTAACTTGCTTAAAGAGGACCTATAATTCAGGATTTATCATTGCTAAGTGGTACAGCAGACCTGTGGTATGGCATTGTACGTTAGCTTTAATGTAAAGCGGACAATAACGGCTTTGACCCAATAAACTTTGGTGTCTACGATGCCCACTGGAGACGTTTGAACCTAGACTTTCAAAATTTTATCCTGGATAAGGATTAAACATCAGCCCACTCAAAAATCACAGCTGTTTCTTTCTCTTGTCAAAATTATTCTTTCTCATCATGCTGCGGCTGTGAAATTACGCACTAGTGTAAGGTATTAACTGGAAACCATTTCTAGCTGAGGTGCCTGTTCAGAAGTCTTCGTGTTCTAATCTGATATGTTACCTCATTGAGGAGTACTCACATCTTCAATTTTGGCTGGGGCTTGTTTCTGTAAATCACAGCTTCAGTATATCTTGTGTTAATAAACACGTTATTTTCTGCCCCTAAATCAGTCCTATGAACTCTTAGTAAACTGTTTCATTTCATGTGACCTCCTGTGGGGACAGGAGTTTTGCTGCCCTCTTCATGGGGCGGTTCTTTGTGGTCCTTCAATGCTACCTCAGGCTACTACTACAGGAGACACATGGTACCAAAAAAGAGAGTAGAAAATGGATTGTTTATCATGAAATTTGTGGATTTGCTTGACCAAGGCCTTTTGTTCCAGAATGCCTTTTTTCAGCTGTTAGTCTTCACTTCTTTCACCAAACCGAGGGCAAAACATGATCTTGCTTTCAGATGACTGACAGCAGTGAACACTGCTCATCTTTTCTGCTTCATTGTACCTCCTTTCAGACTGTTAGGAAAAACCCCTTCCTTCATTTATTAAATAAGGATAGCATTTCCAGACAAGATCTTTATATTGGAATTCAATGTGCTTTGATAACTTGAAGGAGCAACATTTTCAAGGTAGGGTTCCTGTACTATAGGCAGATAAAGGATACTTGAGAGGCCATGAGAACGTTCTTCACATGGTGCCTAGATGGACTGGGGTCAGGACTGGGAAGTAGAGGACTAAGCAGCGAAATCATCGTGCCTCTCCCCTAAGTGGGAGCACGTGGCAGGTGTGGACTGGGCAAGATGAAGGTCATTTTTCTGCTTTCACTTTGGTACAGCCTGCTTAGCCTCTGGTTATGGACAGCAGAAATCTGTCCTTTCACCTTTAACAAGGTCAGAGAAGGGGCTGCAAAATCTTGTCATATGATAGCAAGGAGCAAGAAGAGTTTCTGTGGGAGCTAGATTGGCCAAATAAGGTTATATCAACTTTTCAGAGCATGGAATCCATTCTAGGAAGGTGAACTGTGTAATTTGTGCCAAGCTCAGTGATTTGCCATGTCTAAAAGGTGGTCCCTTGACCACCCGCACACATAGCTGGTACAGTAACAGGCTGACGGACCTTCGACCGTGGCAAAGAGTCAGCCCACAGCAGGAAAAATCAAAGCACAGGCTGGTAGACAGTAAATTTTGAGAGTGAGCACATAAAAAATTTGGATGCAGTAGACACTTTTCCAAAAAGGCCTCCAGGAGGGACCGTGGGCTTATGTTATCTCCTGCCATTGGGCTATACCAAGACGCATCCAGCAAAATGGATACAGCTATGGCTTGCCATTTTAATCCCACATCAAGAGTCTGCATCATCCCCTATCTGTAATTCTGAGCCAAACAATCATATTTTTTAAAAAAAATTGGATACTGCCAAAGTGGCATAAAGTACCCCAAAGTGTCATCCAAACGCTTTACATTATGTCAAACCACATTAAATGACTGCCACATACATATATACTCTCTCTTGCAAGGGCACATAGACATGCAAGTTTTATAAAAAACATCTTGCTGCTTCTCTTCGTGATTCTTGGCATGTAAAGATACGTCTTTTAGTATCACAAATTCAGCTGTATATATCTTAAAGATATATGGTATAACTCGGAACGATGACTGTGAAATAGTTTTGCTATGCATAAAAGCATTTCAGAGGTTAACCTGTTTTATCTACTAACGTATCAAAATAAGAATGAAGTGTTATCTTGTTATGGAATGGGATGAATCAAACTCCCTCCTCTGAAATACTGATTTTCAAAACAGTTACCTTTAAGCTGAGGTTGAAGGTAAAGATTGTTTCTGGGTAAAATGCTTCAATTTATGGCTAAATTCCATAATAAAATATGCATATATCAGAATCACATTCTCTGCCTTGGGAAGGAAAAATGTGTTGTTTTCATTATTGCTGAACTTCAGAATGGCTTAAGGAATTTTGTTGGTCCTTTCCAAAGAAATTGAACTTCAGGCAGAGATTAAAGCAGAGGAAATTTCAGCCCAAGGGCAAATGTTTCAGAAAGTTTAAAGTATGTGAAACAGGGAGTTAAGTAGGAAATAGTTTTCAATCCTAACTATAGCCGCACTGGTTATAATATATTGCTAAATATAGACGGGTGGGTGTGTCCAACCTTCTGAAGGTGTTAGCCTCCCTCCTCTGAAACTTGCTTCTGAAATGACCTTTTCAGGGATATAAGTAACCGTATAAGATTGCCCATGTTGGAAAATGTTAAACTTCATTATTTCCCAGGTGAGCCCAGCCAAGCCCAACTTTGCTTTGCAAACAAAATTCCTTTTGCAAAATTCAACCTTTTATCTTTCATGTGGATCCAACTTTATACTTGGCTTCATTTATCTTCCAGCAAACTGCACAATAGCCCTGAGTATTTTTTGTTTATGTGTTAAAGGTTGTCACTTGGGTTATAAAACTCTGTAAAAATATCAGGGTCAAGGAGCTAAAAACATTACTTTTGCATTAACTTCAAAATGCCAGCCATAATGGTTTGGGCAAGCTGCAGATCCAAACTCCCTTGGACTTGCTGCATGTGGTTGTGGGAATATATTGGATTCTTTCAAAATTATTGGCTAGTCTGTTATTGCGCATTTCATGTTTGGGTATAGAGGCTTTGGATTTTTGTTTGTTTGTTTGTTTGTTTGCAGTGATCCTGTCATGTCTGATGACTGGCTGCATGTCCCAGAGCTAATATGCTGCAATTTGACTTTAATGCCGTGTGCTGCTAGATCGCTATATTGAAGTATGGTGTTAATGTAAAGGATGCTGTAATGAACATCTTGTACATATTTCCTTTTGCATATTCAGTGTCTGTAAATGTCTGTCTGAATACATGCTTGCTGCTTTTGAAACCATTTCCTTACAGTTCAGTATAAATACTATTTATACAAAGTTGTTTGAGGTTGTCTTTTGCTCTTAATGATACTCTCCTAATTCTAGTTTTAAGAGAGGAGACATTGATCTCACTGAAATTAATTAGGAAATTGGTAGAGCCACTAAAAATGGTAGTTATGTATGGCACTTCCTAAGTGCTTCAACTTAAGAGATACAAAATAAATCTGACAAAGCACTAACTGCAGTGAAGCAGATGACTATATTTTCATTTTTAAAACTGAATGACTGCTGAAGGTGAACCAAATAAAGCAGAAGTATTTAAACTCCTTTCCTTTTTGAAGATCATTAGTATCACACAAAAAAAGCACAATACATTTTTAAACTGAGAATATCCCCTTAAAATATAGGGTTTCCAGTGTTCCTGGGGTAAAAAGGCATAGTTTCCTATATTGATTCAGAAAGAGATGTTAAAAATGCATGAAAGGTATTTTAGTGAGACAGTATCACAGGATCTTTTAAAATTCTTTTCTCAAATGCTGTTTAACTCCTGTGCTTCTTTACCGTTGAAAACACTTGATCCCAGGTTACAATATATGGGATATGAAATTATTTTGTACTGACCAGAGGGTCTTTAAGATAAATTTTGTTTTGGGGGGGGAGTGGGGATTATACCAATGTCTGTTTACATAGCTTTAGACTCGGACTATAAATTAGGTTTGGAAAACTGTCATTATTCAGTAATTTATAGACTATTAAGACAGGTTAGGAAAGATTCTTGAACAGAGTGAACAGAGAACACATGCTTATAACGGACAAACAGATTCAGCATAATAGTATACTTTTGGGCTCATCTATTTTGCAGGCAATTAACAAAATAGGATGTTACATTTTTGCATATCTCTCGTTCTCCTGAAATAGAGTCGCTAACCACTTGTTAACCACACTGATTTTTTAATAGACAAAGTGGTTGCTTATAGCTTCCCCACCAGAAATGTTCAGATTAAGCACACTATTAGATTGCAGCCAGAATAGTCTACAAAACAGGAAGAAAGCCTTGCCTTTCTCTCTGCCTTCTTCCCTTGTTTAAGTTGATGTGATAATTTGTTACAGATTTTTCTCTTTCTTTGACAGAGTGCCTACCGCAGAAACGGGATGACTTTTCTCGCCTGCTAATATGGATGTGGCTGCAGCAACAGGAAAGGCAGTGTTATATTAAGGTGATTT
>VZTL01044981.1:5734-15870 GCA_013400535.1 Scopus umbretta | reverse complement strand
CAGAAATAGCAATCTATAGTAAGAGTCTAGTTTCACAGCCATAATGCTGTGATTCTTTTTCTTTATTTCTCAAGAATAATGCAGTTATTTGAAAGCGTACTGTAACTCCAAATCAATTGGTTTTGAGCATTATGCAAAACTTCTTTGGGACTTGCTCAATTTTACTACACTTCTGTATATTCCATTGCAGTGCTATTAACGCTATTCCATTAGCATTAAGGAACTGAAACATACTTTAATTCAAAATCTGTTGTGCGCAGTTGTTTATCTCTTTTCTAATGTGAACATTCGTTTTTGAAGAAAACAAAATCTAGAGATGATTTTAAAGATGTCACCAGTAAAAATCCAAGCCAAATCCCCCAAAGTAAAAAAATTACTATAAAAACATGCTTGCCTTGTATGAGGCATACATTTTAAAATTGAGGTTGAAATGGTTAAAAACTGTCTTAAGAGTTCTTACTGCTCTAACATCCGTGCCAGTTACCTGAAAAGTACAGTTGTAACTATATGAAAGTTTATGTATTTATCTTGTATTTGGAAGTTTTCATGTTTGCTTAGTGCAACGAAAAGATCTGTGCAAAGCTAATGTCACTGAGCTGTGTCTTCGTTGTAAGTAACTGTGACCAAATGGACGTCACAATTTTATATTTGTGTAACTCAAGTGAGAGGATACACAATGTGAAATGACACTGTGACAGCACAAGATGAGGATACCAGTCCATGTTTCTTCACATGCAAGTGAACTTGCTTCCCTCAGTTCCCCCATATGCTCGGAAATGTAGACTAGTTTCCAGTAAAAGGAGGAAATCAAACGTTGAGTAGGGCTGCTTCCTTCAGCAGTAAGAGCTCTAGGATCTGTCCCTAGAAATCTTGCCAGAACATAGGAAGGAGGCTCCTTTGAAGGCACAGCAGCTTAAAANTGCTGAAACCAGGACAATGGTTTAAATAAGACTGATTAATAATTTTGTAAAGAAAACCTACCAACAGTTCTAATTCATGCTTTGAAAATGAATCTGAATATAATCTTTGTTCATGGGAAAACAACTTTTTTAGTTAAAAAAAGAAAAAAGTAGTAATGCTGTAAGTAAGGCAAGCTCAAAGGAAAAGAAGGCAGGACAAAAATTCGGATGAGACAATGTTGGCACAGCATCTATGTATTTGAATAGCTGACTGATCCTATCTCTGCATAATAAAGTGTGAAGATCCTAAGTTCATTGCTCATGCTGCTTTCCCTTCATAATTTCCCCCCACATGTTTTTCTTAGGCTATGTAGCTTTATAGCATATCATTCACATCAGAATTACACGTGAGCGCTGAGATGCCACTCCCATAGTGGCAGCTTGGCACAGAGCATCTGTAGGAATTGCACCATTGGCCAGCCTGGAAGCTGAGGACTTGTTACTGGCACATTAAAGAGTTCCTCAGAAGAAATAGTTTATAGCAGGTGTTTGCCCAGATGCAATTTAGTACATCCATTACAAATGCTTGCCTGACTCAGTGCAGGGAATTGTCCAGAGTTGTTGTTTATATAAATGATAATTTATTTAGATTCTGATGTAAAAGTGGAATAATGCCTTTGAAAGTTGTAGATCTTGTCCATTAAGATAGCTTGATTTTTATGTGCTGGAAATTGCATTACTATTTTTCTCTCTGCATAGTTACTTTCACTTGAATCAGCAATAACTGACAGAAAAGGCATTGCCATCTAAGTAAATTTCCTGTATCCGTTTTGTAAAGATAAAAGAAATGTCAGTGCTGGCACAAGGTACGTCTTAAGGCCAAACAGGTAATGAGTAGATCCCCTAATTTACAGTTCACTCCTATGACTCGTAGATCTGACCTAACCAGGCAGCTAGTGCTTATGGTGTAACTGTTCTCTGGCCATATTTAGATTTCAGTTATTATGAGAAAGTGAGTGGAAGAAGCTGGTTTTTTCCCCTTTCAAATCTGTAATACATGTCTTTTACTGTTAATTAGAGGTCAGTTTATCTTAAATTCTCTCCCACTCTGCTGCTCCTTGAATATCAGTATATAACAATGGGAAAAAAAGGCCTATTAATCTTCAACAGCAGCAATAAAATTGCATAAAATTCCTATTACTGGCTGCCGTACAGGGATGGGTCGTCGTCTTTCTATGTGCAGACAGGAACTTTGCCATGCACTCACTCCCCATCTCCTTTGACACAACAGAGTGAACGTCGCCATCGTGAGCAGCGCGGGGTTTCACAAACCTCTGCTGCCTGGCACGTCTCTTCTCTGTGTTACCCTGCCCTGCGCTCCTGTGCAGCTGGTGTAGGTACGCTGAGACCTGACCACATGGGGATCAGCTCTGCCACACAGTAAAGATTCCCTGAAGGGGAACTGCATAAGCCTAATTCTTTATGGTAGCGCTGTAGAGCTGCTGCTTGCCCAAGCGTGATGGAAGAAAAGGGACGTTTTTTGTCTTTTTGCATAGTGAGGTTATGCAAACCAGATAGTCCCACAACAGTGGCCTCTCTGGGCTCTGTACTTTAGCTTCTTAAAAGACATTTGCTCCATCAGAGGGAACTTTCCAAACTTTCCATTTCTCCTGGCTGGACTATAAGCACTGAATAGCTACCTGCTTTTCCCTACTGTTTTTATCTGTCTCGGAAAGAAATAAATATTGTGCTTGTGAGGTTTGTTTCTAATTTTTCTTCTTAACTACACTTTTAAAGTGCTCTTGGTCCAGCTATTGTTAGAAAAATAAAGAAATGCTAGCAAAGGGGAGAAAACCCAAGGTAGAAATCTAAAAAATAGCAAACTACTAAGGCAGACTTCTGAAAAATAGTAACCTAGTGAGGGTGAGAATGCCCCACACTGCACTTGCTCCCCCCTGCTTTTTCTAAAGGCTCTGTTAGTGTTGGGATCTTCATCTGTATCAGTCTGTAGCCAGTGCTTTATCCCATACTAATGGGATTATACCTGCTTATGGAGCAAATATCTGTAAATTGCCAAAGCTACATTTTTCACATGGGGAGAGGTTCTAGTCACTCTCCTTTGGGATGGAAGAAATGATACTGCAGCATATTTACACCAAAAAAAAGTAAAAAGTTGTAGTTTTCCTTCGATGTAACACTTTCTGTGATAAAAACACTTAAAAAAAATCACATGTTGAGAGTTATGCATTGCATTCAGTCTTAAACCTAATTATCACTTTTTTTTTTTTTCCACATTAAGAATGGTGACATAAGAGCATGTCAAGTACTTTGCTTAGAAAGCAATGGCTTCCAATAATTTCCTTTAGTTGAATCTAGGAACCAAAAATATCCATTTTTGAAATGATCATAAAATCATAGAATCATAGAATGGTTTGGGTTGGAAGAGACCTTTAAAGGTCCAACCTCCATGCAATGACCAGGGACATCTTTAACTAGATCAGGTTCCTCAGGGCCCTGTCCAACCTGGCTTTGAACATTTCCAGTCATGGGACATCTACCACCTCTCTGGGCAACCTGTTCCAGTGTTTCACCACGCTCATTGTGAAAAATGTCATCCTTATATCCAGTCTGAATCTATCCTCTTTTAGTTTGAAACCATTACCCCTTGTCCTATCACAACAGGTCCTGCTAAAAAATCTGTCCCCATCTTTCTTATAAGCCCCATTTAAGTACTGAAAGGCTGCCATAAGGTCTCCCAAGAGTCCTTCTCTTCTCTGGGCTGAATGACCCCAACTGTCTCAGCCTGTCCTCGTAGGAGGGATGTGCCATCCCTCAGATCATTTTTGTGGCCCTCCTCTGGGCCATGTCTTTCCTGTACTGCGGGTTCCAGAGCTGGATGCAGTACTCCAGGTGGGGTCTTACCAAAGCAGAGCATAGGGGCAGACTGACCTCCCTTGACCTGCTGGCCATGCTTCTTTTGATGCAGCCCAGGATACGGTTGGCCTTCTGGGCTGCAAGCGCACATTGTTGCCTCATGCCTATCTCTTCATCCACCAGTCCCCCCAAGTCCTTCTCCGCAGGACTGCTCTCAACCCCTTCATCCCCCCAGCCTGTATTGATACTGGGGGTTGTGCTGACCCAGGTGCAAGATCCTGCACTTGGCCTTGTTGAACCTTATGAGGTTCACATGGGCCCTCTTTTCAAGCTTGTCCAGGTCCATCTGAATGGCATCCTGTCCTTCAGGTATATCAACCATACCGCTTAGTTTGGGGTCATCAAATGACTACTGCATCAAAACACTGCTGTGAAATTTCCAGAGCTCCCTGAATTTTTTCATAGCTATGTTGCTAAGAGATGAGCTAAATAATGCAGTTTCAAGGCAACTTTAAATTTTAAATCATCCCAACTGAAAGTGGGAAAGAAATATTTAGTAAGAATGTCAGCTACAGTTAGGCAGCAATGTATGATCCAATGTTATGTTCCATGCTGGCTTAAGTTATTTGTTGGAGCTGAAATCCTTTCCAGGTTTTCGCAGTCTACCTCGTAGACTGCTTGTAGCTTTACAATTTTCCACTCAACAGTACATGTTTGGAAGGTGTGAGCTGAATTTTTTTTTCCCATCTCTGAAATATAAAATGGTGTTTAGGCACTAACTTTACATACATGGCAAGGTCTAAATTAAATACTGCCAGTTCAGAAATGGATAATGACTTAGAATAGATTTATACACAAAGTTATTTAAAAACATTACTTGAATGCTAAATGACAGTTAAAGCAAGCCAATTATATCGGGAATTATTTTGGGGAGAATGGAAAGAAATAGAGAACAAAACCCAAAGAACATAATTTATATCACTGTATAAGCACATACTGCTGCTTTTCTGTGATAATCTCTGTGTCTTGTCTGTTTCCAGAGTATAAAACCTACAGCAAGAATGACGAAGATAATCAAAGGTAAGACTGATTCTTATGAAGAAGATAAACAATCTGAGATGCTCAGTCCTGGAGTAAAGGTGATAAGTGGGGTTATGATAGAGTATGATAAAATCAGAGGTGCCTTAGAGAAAGTGTTTTCAAATCCCCTTGAGTTCTGGAGGACCAATTTCACATGCCACTAAAGATATTCATTGACTCAGTATAAGAATACGAACACACCTAAAATGAGACACATTAAACCAAAGACACCAATGTCCATTGGGCTTTGTCTTTATCCTATGGAAGACCATAACAGCTGCCATTTGGTAAAAGGCATTATGGCTAAGCAGTGCTATCAAGCAGACACTACCTTGCAACTAATAAAGAAAACAAATGGACAAGATGAATGGTTATGAGAATAGCTACTTTTTCTTTTTGTCCAGCATAACAACATGTTCTTCAGTGTATTATCTAATTGTAGTGGTAATCTGAGCCCTTCCCTCTGAATCTTACCAGATCAGATACTGTTTTTAGATGAGGTACTGTCATTTCTTCCCTAAAGTAAAGTCAGAAGGTCAACACATGGACTACACACATACAAAACCCCAGCCATTAATGACATTAATAAGACTGCCTCTTTTTGCAGAAAATTAATTCCTATAGCTATGCTTCTAAACATTATTTGTGTGTCTTGCCCCAGAAAATGGCTTCCACTCTTCTTTGAGCTACGAAAGCATATGACAGAACCCGACTTTCCTCCTTGAAGCTGTTGGAGAGAACCAAAACAGAGCTTTTACATGTCCTTCCTGTCCTATGAGCCACCCTTCAAGTGACATCTTCTCAACAGACTCATGAAGTGATCAACACATCCTCTGAAGAAAATGGTTTTGACTATAGAGGGAGCAGGTATGACTTTCAACTATACCTCCTCTAACTATGCCAAACTGTAAGATATTCTTCCCTTTTCAAATGTGACTTTAGTGGGGATACTTCTTGTTCATTGTGAAGAGCCTGTTCACTGTTGTTCTGCTCTGTTAGGCTATTGAAAATCATCACAGTTAATAGCTATCTGCTGCACAAGTCAATTCATCCATGCATCTTGATCTATTCTCCACCTTCATTGCATCTATTTTGTCCCTAAATAATTCCAGTCTTCTAAGAATTACTACAGTAGTCAGGAAGCTCCAAGGTTGCTCTTGATTTCAGTATTCCACATGCTCAGCAGATCTCTTTCAGCAGAAGACCCTTCACATATGATTTGAGCAGCAGCAGATGACCAACTTCATATTCCTTGGGAACTAGTAATTGACTCAGAAAGTAAATGTTTTTTACAAGTGCTTCACACTGTATTATTTTCCCTCTTACACCACCTTTTCTTTGATTTCACACTTGTTCCTCTGGCTTGTTCCTTGAAAGAAGGCTTGTCTAGTGGAAATTTGTCAAATGCTTTATAAAAAGTCCAAATAATCAGGCCTTACATCTTGCTGTTGTTGACCTTCATTGTAAATTCTTGAAAGGGAAACTAGTGTTAGTCAAGAGCTTCTGGGGGCTTATTGCCCTTTCCTTTTATTTGGTTGAATATTAGGGCTGGGAAAGCCACATCTGGATTATCAGGAAAAAAAAAAAATTGCATGACCTATTGGCTGGAATTGGTATTCTGTGTAACATTTTACTTACGGATCTCATCCAGTAGTATTAAAAAATGGATGTAAAAATAGTAAGCTTTCCTTTCACCAAGCTTTTTGACATTAATAGCATTTGACTAGCATAAAGGAGTCACTGATAATTTATTCTAACATGCTTGTGAAGAAAAATACCTTTATAGCAGTTCAAATGTAATATTATTGTTTCATGAGAAATCATTTAATACCCCACTCCTGTTAGAACCTGGATTTTTATTTCAGTCTTGGTTAAATGCTTTTTTTTGTTGAAACTCATTTATTTGACTTTATTACTGGAAAAAAAGTAATTAATGCCTTTTTAACTAAAGCAATTTTAAGAGATTTTATTACTTCTTCTTTTTCCCTCTTTTTCTTTTTTTCCTGGAGGGCAAAATATATACATACAAAAATTTATATCTCATACTTACTTTAATTTAATTGAAGGGGAAAAAAAAAAGTCTGTGGGTAACTGCACTTGCCACCATCTGCCAGATCCCATAATGGAAGTAGTATAATGCTGTAGTGACTGTGTTGGCAGTTAGAACTAACTTGAATTTATTGTTAGCCTTGCTAACTCTAGGAAACACTGCAGATCTCATCTGGAAACCTTCTTTTACAATTCCCAGACCTAAAAGTTTTGAATAGCTGCCAGACTTCTTTACTTCTTAGAGTCAAACCTCAACATTTTCTCATTTGGCACTTGCTCATTTCAGATTAAGTGCATTCCTTCAATGCGTACAACACGTATTTAGGGAAAAGGCCAAGCTCAGCTAGGGTCAAATCCTGTTTATGTCCCCACGGTGACCTTGCAGAGATAGGAGACAGATCTGTCCCTAGAATTGTTAAGAGTTAATTTAAGAGGTAAGAGTTTTTATTTAGGCCTTTTGAGATCCTTATTTTCTTCGGGGAGTCATTTGTAAGACCAAATGTGAGTGTCAATGCATGGAAGAGAAGAAGGATTAGTACTGCCTTCAGATTTGCTTTTTTTGTATGCATTTTTAAGAAGTTGTCTTTTCAGATACAGGTCTCTACCTATGAAATAATTGTTAAATTTCCTTTAAAGACGTTTTTCCCCCGGATCATGCCCCTTTCCTTTTCCCATTTGCTTGCTTGCTTGGAGTGGAGTGACCGAAGGTGTTTCACGTGGTGATGGTGACGTTTTACACTAATTTGTTCTTAGGATTTGTTCTTTCTCAGTTGCTATTCTGTAGTCCACCAGAAAATACTGATTTGGCATGCAGTTCTAGAAAAGCTTCTGTGGTGTCATTCCACAAAAGTGTCAGTAAGTGTCTTTCTGCACTCTGCAGATTTAGTTGTACTGGTTGTAGTATCCCCGGGACACCAAAATTTACCATCTTCATTTTTGAAGGAAAACTATGAAACTTCTTTTTCAATGTAATTAAAAGGTAATTCCATTATTCTTTTAATTTTATTGGAGTTTGCAGGATTAGGATCAGGTTTATGATTAATGCTATCTGTGAAGGCAGTGTCTAGTGAAATTTTTCAGTAGACAAGGATAATGCTACAGTTCCTAACTTCAGAGTCGGATTTATTTTATGAAAAGGTTCTTCCAGAAAGGCTGTGATAATGACTACTCTTGGATGAACACTAGATGATAGAACAAACAGAATATTACATGCATGTGTTTGCTGCCCAGAAGATAAATTTTAGCTTCTTTTCCTTAGAAAAGAGTGATCATAAATTCTCCTTTTTGCAATACACAAACAGGAAGACCTTGTTTCTACACAAAGATATAAATAAAAAGTAATAACTGTGGTAATTAAAGTTTTTATTATGTAGCATATTTTCCAGATTTTGGTAATATTCAATAGTTGCATAATTGCCCATTTTACTTTTAACATGTGCAAAATACTGCGTAAGTGTTAGTGTATTAAATATCAAACCTGCGCTGTGCAATAGCTTGGAAAAACTTATCAATGTTCTATTTATATTTGAGTTCTGCTCCTGACCATATAGACCACTAATCTTGTTAAAATCTTGACCACTGGTGAATGCCCTAAAAACAATTAAAAAACCACAACAAAATTATTTGGAGAAATTTTTATTTTTATTTTTCATTAGAAATTTTAAAAAATCACGATTTATTTTCCTTTTAAGTTTTGGGTTTTTTTTAAGTGAGCTTCACAATGTGTCTGGAGAATGGAGGTCTGAAATGAATGCAGAGAGGTGGTAGAACCTCCATCCTCGGAGGCATTCAAAAGCCAGCTGGGCATGGTCCTGGGCAACCTGTTCTAGGTGATCCTGCTTGAGCAGAGGGTTGGACAAGATGACCTCCAGAGGTCCCTTCCAACTTCAACTGTTCCGTGATTCTGTAAAGTGGAAATCAGAAAACCATTTTCTACTCACTGTTTGTCATTGATCTTAGATAGGGTTTAGCATATGCCAACCCTTCTTCCTCATCTATTTCCTGTTAGAGAGTACCAGAAGACAGTATGCATTATTCAGGGCCCACATTATTTAAATACCATTTACTGAAATGGAGCCAAGATCTTTCGGGGGCATCCCTGTGTTGCCCTTACACAAATCAAAATAGCCAACTGCTTTATATGTAAAGCGGACACGTGTTGCTATTTGATGTGAACTTCTGCCCTGCCCTTTGTGAATTCCAGAGAATAATGTCTATTAGGAATTAATAAAAAGATTCTTCCCAGTTAGGAAAATGCCAACAGCTAGATAGACTCAGATTTTTGAAGGCTGAGCTATGCATTATAATTCAGTGTTTTATATTTTTGAAAACAGTGGTGTCCCAGGAAAAATGAAAGTTGGCCAAGTAGGCTACTAACTAGTTAATTTGGATGGGATTGTCAGCTCAGGATTGTGCTGTGGCTTTTACACAATGTTATTAAAAGAGAAGACAGATGTTTTAAATGCTATGAGAATATAGTGACTGTGTTCCTGAGTAATGCATAAGACCTGGATGAGGTAGGGGTTTCATTGTTTTTGTTCTGTTTAGAGCATTTTTTTTGTCTTTTTTTGGTGGAGACAGGGGGTATAAGAGGGAGATGAGAGTTCCGGAAAGAAGTTTGAGAGAATTGGAAGGCCAAAAGTTGGTGTAAATAAACACATAAGACTTCCCTCCCCCCAAAATAGAACTGTTCTGTATAACATGTGCCATTTATGATTTTTAACTTAAAATATAAGCAAAATGCTGCACTTGTCAACGGTTACTACTGTCCATGCATCACTACTGTCCAACAAAACTTTATTCTAAATCATAATTGTTACTGCAGTGATATTTCTTGTTGATCTGGCTTTTTCTTCTTTTAGAAAACTGTTGGGTTTTTTTTACCTTTTCCATATTTGTGAAACTTACTGCTAAGTTTTCCATGTCACTGTGTTTTGTGTGTATGCATCCTGTCTACTAATGGTTTTAGTAATCAGCTGCTTTGCCCTGATACTTGATTTATTTCACTACAGATCTGACCTTAAAATAAAACTGGGATTAAAAGCTTCATTTTATTTCACCATTTGGGAGCAGATAGCTGTAGGTTCATTGTGCTACTCACAAAAGAAATTTGGGGTTCACCTGGTAATTTTGAAGCAAAGGTCACTAGGAAGCCTAGTGAGAGGAGAGAGCAATCCTCTCCCCATTTCTTTGACACCGGAACTCTCAATAGCAGGTTCTTAGCAGGTGTGAAGG
>VZTL01044969.1:0-15343 GCA_013400535.1 Scopus umbretta | reverse complement strand
TTTTTTTTCCCCTGTTTGCTTGTTGAACTAAAGGTTTTCATGTTTTCTTTCCAGTACCAAATTGCTGCAAGGAATAGTTCAAGCCGGCAACCAGGGAAAGTGTTTGGATGCTCAAAGTAAGTATGTTTGTGTGTTTGCATGTGTTTGTTACAGTGCTAGCAATTTAGAAAGTACCCAAGAACATGTATTTGATGTCTGTAAGGCAGTAGCTAGATAAGTTTGGTATCAATAACAAGTGATAGTCCTTTGGAACATCTTTGTGTAATTAATAGATTCAAGTAATCAGGAATTATTCATTCATGAAACAGAACTGAGGAAAGCTAAACTAGATGCCACACACTTTTTTGGAAATAATTTGGTTTGGGTTTTTTGGTTTTTTTTTTTTTTTTGACTGGATTAAGAAGGAAATGCTGGCAGAAAGGAATAATAAAAAGGAAAACTAAAGGTGGGCAATGAATCTAACTTTGCTCTCCTATTCTGTTTGGGAGCTTTGAGAAATTGTGTTCTTGCTTTTATTTTGTTAAATGTTAGCTCTTCTGCACGTTATTAGTGCTGCCTTCATAATGTTAAGTGGAAAAGGAGCAAACTGCACAAAATGCCACTCCACAGGGTTAGTAATTAATATCAGATAGAATTCGTAAGGTCCTGTCCCTTTTTGAATCCCCAACTATGGGAGTTTAAAACACATCCCACCCGAGTTTGGATGTTAATTTAAACTGTCCAGCCTCCAACTTGGCATCTGTGAAACCTGTGCAGGGAGTCACCTGCAAAGAGCGGGGAGATCAATGATACCAGGAGATAGGAGGCCCACAAGGTGGCAATGTTTAGAAAGCCTTCGGAAAGGATGCGTCCGGAACAGATCTGGGCTTCCTGCGGTTGCCATAGCTTGCTCCCCTTGTATCATTGCTGCTGCATCTGTGCTATTAAATAAGAAGTCTTCACTGTTGCCAAAATGAAGCATAGGATACCTGGAAATAAACCTCCTATTTGAACAGACTCACTATTGACGGTGCTCAGCATACTGTGTTGATCCTGTATGTGCCTTTTCCCTTGGCAAGGAATGTGCTGCAGCATTAGTGCTTTGCAGTGTGGGGTTTCTTTAGTCATAGCTAGTGCTGAAAATATGGGTAGCACTGAAATGGTGCTAGGGCTGTGTAATGAAGAACTTTGATTTTAAAACATTAGCAGAAATACGGAGGTATGCTTGAAAAGCTGTTACAGTGTATAAATGCTAATGGAATGTAGGAGACACCTCAGTTTGTGGTGAAACTTTGTGTTTTGTAGTTAAAAGTAAAAAAGGTTTGTCTGAGCTATTTTTAAAGACTTGTTTCACAGTGAAACTAGGGATTTGCTCCAAGTTATTTAATGCCTTGAAAAAAAATTAAGTATGTTTGCAGAAAGATTTCTCCGGTAGGCATGAGAAATTATTCAGGGTAAGTTCTGTGGGAAATACAAGAATTGCCTGTGTTCCCTGGCACAGATACAGTTAAGAAGAAGAGACTGACGCTGGGAGAGGGAGAGTTAAATGAGGAGCCGCATCAGGTTCAGATTCATCAGGTTGGGAGAGAAGAGTTACTTTCACAGCAATTAGAAGATATGCAGGGCTCAAGTGTACCTGGAGATTCTCAGGAGAAGAACAGTCTATAATTTAGAGCTGAAAGAGGCTACTGCCTCAAGGATGAAGCAATAGCTCCAGACTACAGGAGGCATCTGAGAGCAAGAACTAGGAAAATGTAAAGTCCTCCCCCTGTGGATGCACTCCTTCCTGTGAAGGTGTTGCAGATGGCAGTGCAGATGCCCTGTGCTGGGCCAGGGTGGGTTTCATCTATCGCTTTCTACTCTTGCACAGAGTAGCTGCTGCTGCTTAAAGTCAGGCTTCGTCACTGTGGTTACACTGGCGTTGTCACAAGTACTTTGAAACAACAGGAAATCTAAAGAAAACTGTGAGCATTGAGATAGTGTGCAGCCACCAAACGGACATTTATGAAAGCAGACTTGCATCCTACCTGTCTAATAGAAACTTATCTGACACGTGCAGATTTCCTGCAATGAGTAGCCCTCTCCGTGAAGCAACAGACAGCTTTCCAGCATATTCCCCATGGATTGCTTACTGTGTAGCCTTTCCTCTCCAAATCCCTTAGTCCTTATGGCCTATTATATGTCAAAATAAAGATCCAGCTATCAGCCTTCTAATACCAGAGATTCATTATATTGCTAGAGAATTAGCTGAGCTATTACAATTGCAAAAGCCAAATCTATGTAACATGCTATTATATACCAGTCTTCACTCGGGAAACCTTCCAGTCGGGTTTCAGTGCCTTTGAGCCTGACAAATGGGTGTATTTTTTCATGCAGTTAAGTTATACGGACAACAACATGACGGATGGGTGTTGGAACGTCCAAGGAATTTTACAGCTTTCACATCAGGCACTCTCATGTGTGAGATGTAGATAAGGGGGCTTTTGGCCATTACAATTCCTTGCTTGATGTATTATCACTAAAACACTTACAATACACGCTGGCATTAGAAAGCAAGTCTGGTTTCTGCTGGAACATCAGCTCAGGAATTACCTGTTATATTTCAGTAATTTTGAGACAGGGGAAGAGAAAGCAAATATATTAAAAATGCATATATGAACATGTATATAAAGTATGTTTGTATGGTGATCTACTAATGTGTGAAGTGTTCAGGGGAGATCTGGACAAAAAGGCTGTACGAGCTTGTCTCTTCCCTGCACAGAAACGAATGTTCTCTGGTTGTTCATGCTCAAGGTGCATACGGTTACTTTAACTGGGCAGACTAAAGAAGGGTTTCCCCTCACTTCTTTCTCCCTATCTTCCAGCACCAGCACTGGTACAGAATAAAATACTACTTCTAGATAAGTGCACTTTGTTTCCCACTCACTTTGTTCCCTACTGCTTGTTTCCCCGAACTAGTCCCCATAATGTCTGCCAGAGAAGACCTGACTTCCCTAAGGGCTCCTTTGTACCTTCAGCCAAAAGGCTGAAGAAGTATGAAGTAGGTGAACTTCTGGGCTGAGCGGAGTACTTCGAAAACATTTTCATTCTGTGGAAACAACACAAGGTCCCCCAAAATGTAGTGGAGGACATTAGTGTAGGAGTCAGTCCTGCATAGGACACAGCTGTTTTATAGCTGGTTTTGACCCAACATGAGAAAACTGGAGCCCTAAATCCTGAACCTAAGAGAGCAAAGTTAACCGAAGTGGAATGTTTGTTTATGGCTGCGTGCTCACCAGCCCCGTTCCCTTCTTAACTTAGGAATTGGGTAGCTTGGATAGCCTTTTATGGTGCTGTCTGAAAATATTCTGAACTTTGGGGTGATATTTATTTTTTCAGTGCCCAATACCAAAAATTATCCCACAGGAGCTCAGCAAAGCAGCTGACTCATCAGGAACGTAACTTTGCTTTTCAAACAGATAACGTGTGGTTTTGTTCAGAGTTAATAATGAGAGCCTTTCCAACGCAGAAGCTGTCAACAGCAGTGACATACATTCACAGTTACAAAAACACATAGCCTTGTGGTTGGGGGTTTTATTAAATAGAAACCTCATTTTCTACTGTAATGAGGAAAAGACACTGTTTTCATGCCACTAGTACCTTTTGTGCTCAAAACATTACAGAAGCCTTTTTTTTTTTTCATTTTATACACAATATGACTGTTCAGAGGTTATGAAATATTGCTACTTTGTGCCATGACAATAAACAGTAATATAAAAAAGAATGATACCCTTATTTCTAGTAGTCTTTTGTTGCCTTCTGCATTTTGCCAATCAATGGTGCTTCATTTAAATGTTGGAGAATGTTTATTGTATGTTTATTCAAGTAAGGATTTGAGTTTTGCTCCAGCAGCAAAAAAAAAAAAAATCCTTTTTTTATTTTTAAGGACCTTACAAAAAATATTAAGCCTTGTCAGATATGTCAAGTATTTGTAGTGCATCCAGATGCTATATATATAACTGTGTCATTTTTCAAAGCAGTTTCTAGATTTTATAAATATAATCTTGCAAATGTGTGCAGGACCTACCCTGATTCTGTGTCGTTATCCTGAATCTGCTGTCAGGCTGGCTCGGTTAGGAAGACAGAGGATCTTTTTCTAGTGATCTGTGTCTTGCTAGTCTGTCTGCCATACTGACTGCAAGTATGATCACTTGCTGATCACTTTAATGTCCAGAAGGTGCTAACAGCAAAGGGGTAAGTAGCTCTAGGTTTTATCTAGGGAAGGAATGGCAAAGGGAGGAGAGGTGGAAAAAGGAAGGCAGATGGAGGAGTATAAAAGGAAGATAGGAAGAGAAGGTTGGGCTGGCACAGTGGTGACTGTGCACAGTGGTGACCCCCAAGTGTTGCTGAGGAATATGACAAAGAACTGAGCTGCAACCAAAATGCTGTTGTGGGTGCAGTGGGAGGTGTGCGGAGCTCAGAGTACCGTGGCCATGTTCTCATCTGTACTCTTCCCTGTGAAGTACATGTGTCCCTGTTGTGTGGTGTGGTAGAGGCTGCGTGGCTTACCTGGCCTCCTGTCCGATGTTGCTGCTGAAGTCTGTACCTGCACATCAGGCACTGGGATGCTGAGCTGCAGTGCTCAGGGCCTCCAGCAGCAGGGTATAGTCCAGGAGGTGGATAGGCTGCCAGAAATCCACCGTGCCTGCTAGGACCCCAAGAATAAAGAAAAGCTTGAAAGAGCTAATTCAAGTATTGCACTTATTTTAAGGAGGGTTTTTTTGGTTGTTGCTGTTTTTTGTAGTTTTGTTTTGGGTTTTTTTATTTTACTTTTTCTTATTCCAAGTATCAGCATTTTCCAATATTTCTCTGCAGTCACTGAGGCTGGAAACTTTGGGTTTCATTAGCTGACTGCTGAGATTCTTATACAATTAAGTTGCTCCATGATCTGCAGCTTCCAGAAAACCACCCTATATACTGAGTCACAGTACAAAGTGTGAGTCGCTGGCAGCATACAGCACGCTAGTGAGGTCAGGTGGAAGCAACATGCATTTAACTGTATAAGTTGTCCTTACAGTAAAAATGTGGCTTATAATAATGGCTTTTCAGAGACTTGTTTAGCCTTAGGTAGAGTGTAGGCAGGCCGCTGTTGTGTGCACTGCTGTTGTGTTACAACACAAGGTGGCAAAATTGGAGGTTTTCAGTGTCTTGGGACCTAATAGTTAGTTGTCCTTGATACATTGCCTGTTGTTAACTCAGGGCTTGCCCTCAAGCCCAAATGTTGTAATCATCTATATTGTTTCGCACGTTTGGTCCTACCTGAGCCTGGAGCAGGCACAGAAACAGGCATGTGGTGGGAGGCGCTTACACATGGGCAAAGTCGATGGCAGCTGGCTCCAGCCTTGAGAGCCTCAGCTGGAGATCTGCCACCAAAGTGTGCACAGCTGCAGGCCCTGTGAAAAATCCTCTCTTAGTGATTAGATAGGCCAGGGTACGTGTCACGGTTATCATTTAGTGTGGGGAGTGGCAGTTTTACTTCTCTATGCATACCTGTTCCTCATAGAAGGAAGCTGGCAGTGCCCCCACATTAAGGTTTATGCAGTGGCTTCCATTAGAGCTTCATCCTCTTATACGAGGCCCGGATTTGGCTCACTGCTAATGACCTGAGTGGGCTGCACAGGATAAATACCTTCTGAACAGCACTATAGGAAACAACCTTACGTTATATTGTACGTTTTAAAAAGAATAACTGATCCTCATCTTGTGTCTGTATAAAAGAACAATATTGACTGCGCTCAAGTATTTTCAGACTTGGTCT
The DNA here is from genome assembly GCA_013400535.1 of Scopus umbretta. Classification (NCBI taxonomy): domain Eukaryota; kingdom Metazoa; phylum Chordata; class Aves; order Pelecaniformes; family Scopidae; genus Scopus; species Scopus umbretta. The sequence goes on along the minus strand of VZTL01044969.1, from coordinate 9,567 downwards.
AATTTCATAGCTAGGATCTTTTTGGTCTACTATAAGAGGCTATGTGTAATCACTCTTTTAAATCTACAGCTTATGCTTGACAAGTGGGTCATTGGTTAATGGAAGCAAGTAAATCCAGCTGTTTATCTTTTCAGTAAGATCATGCACTTTCTGTATGCTCTTGTCTGCTCCGAATGGAGATGTGTACATTTTTAATGGCACTCCTTCTATTTCAGAGTAGGGGCATGAGCTTTATATTGTGTTTCATCTGTTCCCTACATTTAAACAAAATAAAGTCACAGTAGTACTTCAGCTGGTATCACATTTGCTCCACAAATTTATGACAGCAGTCGTGGTACTATTAATTTAATTACTAGGTATGATTTTTAAGAAGTCATTACTATAACTTTGTAAGGAAAACTTAGTGTTGTACATCATTTGCAAATTTTCTTGCTTCTTCATGTCTTCTCCCCAAGCCGCAGGATTAGAGTGTGTTGCTGTTAGCAGTTGTACCTTCCTCTAAAGGAGGCCAGCAGTAGCTTTCTCCCAACAAGCTTTGCCTCTTAACAACAAGGCAAGGAAAGTTTTTGGCTAATTTGAAATTTCAGGATTTGAAAAAGTGCTTGGTAAGCTTTCTGTAAGGTGCTAGTATCTAAATAAAGCACTTGCAGCACTAGGTTAATAAAAGGCTTAAAGTGTGTATAGGAACTTGGTCTAATATGTCAAGCTCCAGAAGTCCTCTTAGGACTCTTATCTCGCCTCTCAGTGAGGTAAGTTTCCTGATGCAGTTTGCAAATATTTTTTTTATTATTATTATTATTGTTATTTTTTTATTTAGAGTACTCACATAAGTGTAAGGTGGTTAAAGCTGTCTGTGAAAATTAGGTTTCCTCTTCATTTGAAGGCTGTTTTATTGAAAAAAGACTTTGGATAAATACTAAGATGGTAATGAACATTGACTAGCCATTGGGAAAAGTCTGTTTTCCATCAGTAAATGAGGAAACTAAAGCTTTATGATTAGTAATGGTATTGTGTAAAGTAGTAAGGAAATTGTACTTAGAAGAACAGTTTCTTGCTCCCAAATGCATTTGCAAATAGTAACTATTACTTACAAGCCTATTACAGATCTAAATGCAAGTGTGTAAGGAATTAATCGGAAAGTACAGAGCAGAGTAACTCAGATGCTTGCATTTGGCCTGTGATGAGCATGAAATGACTAAGAGCAAATCTATCCAAACGGTAAGATGAATTTCTGTTAAAAAATGTGTGTAATACATCTGTTTCTTCAAACCCAAAGAGGAAGCAGTCCTTGATTTCTCTGTGAGCTACTGGTCACAAGCAAATCCTTGCAACCTAGTTTTTCAGAGGTGCCTCAGTGGTTTCAGCTCTTCGGTACAATAATGGTGGCAATGTGTCACAGGAGGTGCGCAAATCCTGGGTGTTAATGCAGCCCTTAAATACAGGGGTCCCTTCTTGGGATGGCTGCGTGTGAATGTGCATGCACCTTAGCAGGCAGGTACTGTAGCTCTTTCCTCTCGGCCTGGATGAAATGAGGTGTAATTAGCTAATGACAGTATGTTAGTTGGACAATAGGTATGCTGGAGACTTTGTCTGAGGGAAGGAAAACAATTTGACCCAGGTTCTCTGCAGGTGGCTGATGAGGGAAAGTGGAAATAGCCCAAGGCTACAAAGGATTATGCCTGAAAAAGGAAGGGCGGGAAAGAATGGCAGAAAGAACAATGGGGAAACCTCAGGTGTGGAAGAAATCCTGAGATAAAAGGGAGGAGCTCATCTAGTTGTAGCAATGGAGGAAAGGGATAGGATTTGTATAGCTGCAGAGCTGGAAGTACTGCTTGGATCAGGAAGCAAACCAGGGGGGAAAGGATGGGGACCCACCACAGCGGTGCTGAGGGTGAAGCTGTGGCAGACTTGTGACAGTGTTTTGAGGAAGCTGGTCATAACAGCAGGGCCTGTTTCTGTACTGTGGTAAAATGCAGAAAGCTGACAGGAATTAGATTTTGTAAAATGCTATGAATGTATTGGATAAAAAGCAGTTACCAAGAGAAGGGGCAGGCAGTATACAAACTCAAAAGCATACCACTTTCTGTGTAACTTCTTGGCATTCGCTAATTTGATGGGCATGTGAAACACATTCGCTTTGTAAGAGGATGATTTGTAGTATGCTGTAAGGACATGAGGAAACTATTTGTAGAGTATTTTGCAGCCAGGCACTGGATTCTTGGGCCAGGGTTTGCAATCGCAGAAACACTCACACTACTGAATGACTTGGCAGTGCAATTTTGATCCCAGTCAGGCACAAATACGCTTTGTATTTCTTTCACATTAGTTAGAGTATGTAATAACGTTTATGTTGGCTATTTGCTGGGTGTGGGAGGACAGACATTTAATTAGCAGTTTCCTGGGACAAAGTAACCCCTTCAAATCTTGGTTTGTAATGATCCAGCCCTTTCTGTCAGCTGCTTGAAACATTTTTGATTCAGTAATAGGTACCCAAAAAACTCAGTTGACTGTCTTCTGGAACCATTATTTTGCTGTGCCAGCCTTCACCCCTCCTCTTTAGCAGTGGTGAGTGTCTTGGACAGTTTGGTAAATGTTGACAAATGTAATGTTCCTTGTGATGCGTTATAAACCCTATGCAAGCTTCACACGTACAGTATCTATAATGGTGATATTGGACAAGGTGCAACACTGAATGCTGAACAGATCTTAACGAATATTCATTCCAAGGCATTTAAACTTCTTATGTTACGTGCAGGTATTGGATAGCCATATGGGGCATTATATTACTTGGATAGCATGTGCAAATCAAATGGCCATCAGCTTCACAACTCTTGGCATACAATATTAACAGGGAATCATTGATCCCATGAGCCATTTTTAACTATTCTTGAATTCTTAGTATGTCATATCAATGCCAAGTCAAGTTTTCAACACAGTAATGTTGAAAATATACTTTTATTTAGCCCCAAGAAAGCCAAAGATTCCTCAACACCTGAAAATATATAAAGAAAGGCTAGATTTTTCTTCTACTTTCTCACATTTCCAAACCCTTTCAGGCTTTTACCATTTACAACTTGTTTCATTGGTTTTGTTTAGGATATGGATGTCTGAAGCTCTGACTTATTCCAGTGGTAACAGACATAAGCTGTACTGTATGGAAACTTGAAAAGCCCGAATCCCTCTCTTCTAGAATGTGAATTGCACTTTCATTTAATTAAAGTTTTGTCATTCTCTGAAAAAGTCTAGGAATCCCGACTACCTGAACATTTTGAATGTTTTTGGATTGGCCCTTCTTAGTCTTTAGGTCTGAACTCTGACAAAACAAGTCTAGAAAAGTAGTTAACACCTCACTGTGAATGGAGGTGGCAATGGTAAATCTAAAACAGCTCCAGCCAAGTAATTCCATGTCAATGCGTGTGAATGAGCCATGAGTCAGCCTCCTGCCTCAATTCCTTTCAGTCAGTATTAAAGGCAGAGTGAGAGAGAGGAGTTCTTACTTCAAGCATTTATTGATCACAGCCTTCAGTTTACAGGTTTTCAGATGAAAGCAGCTGCTCGAGGTGTGCCTGAAACTCTGCTATAGCCCAGTGGATATCACTGAACACAAATGAAACAGACACTAAAGAATTCAAAGTTTTGGTTTGGTCTGGAGTTAATGGAAGTAAAAATTTCTTCTCTTTGGAACCATCCTTCACTGAGTGTTTCCTGCCCTCACTGGAGCTTTTTGTTACATAGGAAGCGTTGGATAAAAATGTTTTGGGTATTCGGTGTGAACTTCGTATGTTTTATGTACAGAATCCTTTGATGTATACTAGAGAGTGCATCTTTCTAAATAGGATTTTTTTTTCTTTAAAAAAGCTGGATTTAGCTAAACACTCAAAGGGTTGGATTTAATAAGTGTCCACTAAACCTATTTATTAATTTTAATCTAACCATTAATATTAAAAGTATATAACTAGTCTTAAAATATCTCTTATCTTCAGGGGTCTCTGAAATCCTGTTCTGCGAACAAAAATAAACCCTGTTTTTTTAGACAGCATTTGAATCTTGAAATAATCCTCTGATTTCTATTTGATTTATACAGTAACTATAAAAGGTAGCTGCTGCCTTTTTAAAGAAAGACTCACAGGCTGTGGCTCTTCAAGACCTCTCTCCTTCGTGAGGAATTCATATGCTAATGGTGAGATTGGATTTGCATCTTATTGGGTTAAATTTTCAAGAATGCTTAGCTGCCAAAGACCCCAAGTTTTATTTTGCTCTTCCTCACGGCACAGAACACTTCTTAAAATATTAAATGTGACCTCTGAAATATAAATATGTCCATATATTTAAAAATAGACTTGAATTACCTCATAGGGATGTGGTCCGTGCACATTGTGTAATTGGGACAGCCCTCTCTTTCTTTCTCTTTATCTGTCTCTCTCCAGGGAAGGCAAATAATCAAGACTTTGCTTAAAGTGGGAACACTATAATCCCCAAGGGTGGGAGGCTCATTCTTTATCTACAGGATGTCTGGAGTGATAAGTAGCTGTTTTATTAAAACTCACGCAGTGTTTCATTGTCCTGACAAAATTATCATTTGCTATTTGGTATGGCGAGTTTAAATGCAACGCGCCCTGAAATTTAAGGCATAGAATTAAGTAATGGGATGGAGGTGGGATGATTTATTCAGTGCTGTGTAAACAAAGAAAGTCTATAAATTTATAGTTTTGAATTTTCACTTGAAGTGATTTTACGCCACAGTGGGAGCTTTCCTTTGGGCTGATAGGTGCAGCTGGCAGCATGTCAGTGAAACGGGAAATGTGAGTTCTTCTGCATAACCCAGGTCAGCTTGAAACTTATCGTACACCACATCATATCTGATATATGTTCACTGTGCTAGTAACATTGCTGTTGCCAATTCCTTTATGGACGTTTTTGTGTAACACGTTATCATTACAGGTTAGAACCGTGCACTAATTTAGGCTGGCGCAAGCCTCTTTAATAGACGTGCGGTTACAGATACCTCATTTGTACTTCCTGTAGATAACATGCAAATCTGTATTTCTTAAATCTTCTGTTCTTAATTTAGTAAATGAAACTTTTTTTCATGGTGTATACTATCAGAAATTAGGCTGATTCTGATGCAGCCTAATTAAGTATGCTCATGGTTATATCCATCTTACTGAATCAACTCATGTTGGGAATAAAGTATGTCTGTGTACCTTAATGAATTGGGGGTTCCTTGAACAAGCAAGACGTGCCCAGGACTTGAGAGTAACTTTTTTTTAGCTCTTCCCAACCTTTCTTCCCTATTTGCTTTATTCACTTCTTTTCAAATCCAAACATTGTTGGCCAACTCCTTCAGGGAGAGCTTGTTTCTGCATGGGTTTCTGATAAGTGCACACACACTTGAGTGCTAGAAATAACTTTGATTTTGCTCTACAGTGTGTAAATCCATTGCTCTGCAGAATTCTGTTAATCTTCATTCTGATAAAGGAAGACAGTGAGAACAGTTAAATTACAAAAGCAAACTACATTGATCAGGACTGCTTCTTTACAAAAGCTGTTGCTACCTTCTAACTGTTTGCTTGCCTGAAATCTGGTTTTATCATTCTCTTTCCCAGTGGAAAAACTGCACTTGTGACAGGAGTGTTCGTGAAACTCCTCTGAAAAGTGAGGTACACGGGCCAAAATAATTATACTTGCATGGTGTTTGCTACGGTTTGAAGTTGTAGCTGAGGTGTATTCTGGGAGCAGTGCAAAGAATATCCCAGTGATTCCTTTACGAACTTGAACAGAGACTTCAGATGAGGGATGCTTGTTGGCCACTCTAGGGTTAAATGCATTTTTCTTGATCTTGCCCCCTATCCCCTCCCCCAAAGTTATGCAAGCAGTGAGGAATTTCTGCAATCGTTAATTGTATTTATGCTTTGGCTATGTCACATAAAAAGCTCCCTAAAACTGTGTTTGTGTGTTTTAATCTTCTGACAAATGTATCAGCAGAAGTCTCTAGTGTGGCCATCGCCTCTGTTTGCAGAGGCTGTGCACTGGTCATTTCTTATCAGTGTGAAAATACTCATAATTTATTTCCACATCAGCTGCCTAGTATGAAATTTTGTCTTGAGCATGCCTGAGGTCTTTCTAACACCACTGCATTTTGGGCTTGTAGGGGATTTCACTCTCGGGTGTTAAAAATTACGCTGCATGGCCTAGTGCAGTAAGTGAGGCCCAGAGCAAGTAAGGAGAGAGGAACTGAAAATGAAAGCTCTGAGGAGGAAGGAGCAACCGGATTTTGGAGAATGACGTTTAGGCCTGTTGCGATGCTTGCTAGTGTTCGCTCTCCCTGGTTCACCACGGCAGAAATCAAAGTACTGGAATGCTTGTGCTGGGGTAGGGTGGTGGCTTTTTCATCTTCAGCACACCTGGGACTTGCTGTATTCTCCAGGGGAAGCATGGGATCACCTTGTAGCCAAAGATGAGTGGGAAATGGGGAACGGCAGGCTAATGTGGCATGGGAGCGGGTTGCCCTGAGAGGATGTGACATATCTCCATGTCTGGAGATAGATCTCTAGACTATGATCATATCACCAAACATGACCTGATCTCATGTTGGTGATGATCCTGCTCCGAGTGGGAGGTTGGACTGGATGACCTCCATAGGTCCCTTCCAGTCATTGCGTCTGTGGTTCTCCGTGCTTTTGAAGACCTATTCCATTGGGTTTCATAATTCTACCCTTTGGCATTAATTGCTTTCCTTGCTCTTTGCTTTGCTTAGTCTGCACATCGCTTGTGAATACTGGATTTTGGTACTTTCAAAATACCATAGGTGGGGTTTTATATCAACACAATGCTGACCTTTTATTCTTCAAGCTGCTTTTCTATTTCTATGCCTACTGCATGTAAAATCTATAAAGGCAGCATAGACGCACAGGCACCTAATAACAGCAACAGGTTCCTCTTTCTTGTTCTGTGTCGCTGGATCCACGTCCGAGACCTCTTTGCTCAGAACAACGAAAGTGGGAAGAAGGCGCTGGTGGCTTCCTGCACGTAAAGATAAGAGTCATGTTTGTGGGCCACGCAGTGCTCAGAAACAGAGATGTAAGCGGAGAGAGTGCCATGCGTATGGAATCCATATTGCGCCCTGTGCCCCCCAGGCTGTGCTAGATCAACTGAAGAAGCATGTGCTTTCTGAAAACCGGCACCAAGCTTCTTTTGCTGAGGCCTGGCTCGGCCTCCATAAAAAGGTAAGGTACTGCCTTGAGGTACTGTGCGTTTTCTGACCTCGAATCCTAATGCTGCTGTGCTGTCCTCACCTGCACTTCTCTCCGGTAGCTCTGCCAGTACGTGTTTTAAACAGTTTTGGAGACTTCCATAAAGAAGCTTCTGTTCTTTGCCACTGGTGAAGAAATAAAAATATTTTTACAAGTTAGGGTAGCAGAGTGTTTTACTGCTCGCTGCGTAGCGGAGCAGGTAGGGTTATGTCTTGGCAGCTAAAGACCTGCTATAGATTATTTTTATATTCTGTCACCGTGTAGCACTTCTGGCTTCTCTGTGCTCTTGAGTGTTACTAAGACACTTACTGGCCTTTTTAGCAGAATGTATTTTGTTGCTTGTTTTGAAAAAGACTCAAAGGCAACTTTTTCCAGTGGGTTTACTGTTGCCAGATGAATGGAACGTTTTTTTCAATAAAGTATGTAAAGTGCAAATGTCCATTGGTTGGTTACTGAAAGCGAAATTTAAGTATATTTGAAAACCCGGCAGAACAAATAAATAAAACCTCCTGTCTTGGTGTTCAGAGGACTGTGGCAAATTGGCAGACTAATTTGAGTTTTGTTAGAGATTGCTCTCTGTGTGTGTGAATGTTTACATCTGATTCAAATCCAAGTAGTTTCTCAGCGGTCCAAGTGCTGTGCAGTTGGTGTTCAGTTATTGATTGTATTTGCCTTACAGGCTCTCTGTGAATCCAGAAGCTGTATCATGAGCGCAATCACGTAAACTAAGCTTTCTGCAAAGTGTCATTTCAGTCTGAAAGGGTAGATAAAGATTAGTTAAAATTTCATAAAATCACTTTCTTTGTGCAGAAAAAAATCTGAGGTATGAACCTGGTCAAACTCATACTTCAGAACTTTAGAGTTTTATTAAAATATCAGCATGTGCCTCTCGGAACGCATTAGAAATACTCATATTGCTTCCATTTGACCTCCCACCTTAAAATTCATTTTAGGAGAGCTGGATTTGGGGGCTTTTTTTTTTTTAAAGATGTTTGTAGATCTGCCCAAGCATTTTTTGCTCTTTTGCATCTAACAACCTTGAGGTCATACAGAGCTGTTTAGAGACTATGCCCATAGTCACACTTGCTGGTTTCTGTTTAGAGAAAACAGTTTGTAAACAGTTGGATAGTTTGTTTTTTCTAATGTGGTAAATGTGTGAGTTTTGATCCACTGTTGGGACATGAGGGTAGGCTTTACCACAGTGAAGTTCAGATCTGCTTCTGAGGATGACCAGCATTGCTCTGTGGTTAACATCAAACTTTGAAGGACATTGCTATTTAGGCAAGGGGAGATTTGCAGAAATCATACGGATAAGCAGAGGGAAAGTGTTGGGGGGGGGATAAGAAACGCTTTTAAGTGAAGGGGAGGAAGAGATGAGGAGTCGTGTGAATGTGGTGCTAGCAGAGCTCACAGCGCCCGCAGTTCAGTGTTACTATCTTGGCAGGTTTTTTTTTTTCCCCTTCTTGTTTCTGACCTAAGCAAGGCTTTAAAGGACGTGCCATCGAATGGTTGCTCTGTGTAAGCCTGAGAGCGGGAGAAAGCTGGAAATGTGCAGTGCAGCTTGACAGGTGTTTTACTGTGCTCCCCAGTGAAGGTGTAAGCAGGGATATAGGGCTTGGTAACTTGGACATCCTGGGGCTTGGGGGTAGGAGGGGAGGGTGGGTGGAAATCCAGGCGGAATAGCAGACATAGGAACAGGAAAAACAAAAAATAGCATGGATGAACTTAGACCTTCTTAAGCCNNGCATGGGTGAACTTGGGCCTTTTTTCCCCTTTTTTTTTTTTTTTTTTTTTTTATGATTAGGAGTCCATGATTTCTGACATTCTTGTGTTCTCATGCCGTTTAATATTTATGCACATTTTTGTTAATAAAGCATCTACCGTATTAAACACAAAACCCGTTCCTGTGAGCTGCGGCTAGTGGAGCTGGCAGGCAGGGGCAAGCTTTGTGCAGTGGAGGTGGCCATTTACCCCAGGCAGGCCAAAACAAGAGGGGGAGATGTTAAGGACAGCTGGATGGCCTCTCCCTGTTTCAATTCCATCGCTGCCGTCTTGGGCATCGTAAGAGAGCAGCGGGTTGTGTGAGCNCGGCGCCGCCTGTGCGGCGGGATAACGCCGTGGCCGCGGGGGTGTGGGGGCGTGGGCGCGCGTGGGGCGGCCCCTAGCGCTTTGTCCGCCTGCACCCAGGGGCGCCGCCTAACACCTCGGGCCGTGTCCCCCCTCCTCCGCACACGCGGGGCGAGCGGCTCTTTGTGTGCGTGGGGGGGCGCGGGGCGGAGCGGGCCCGGCGCGGCCCTCCTTCCCCGTCGTCGTC